>JADGJF010000294.1:0-24923 GCA_027596845.1 Quaeritorhiza haematococci | reverse complement strand
GGTTTGATAGACAGTTGGTGGTTTTCAAGAATGCGTCGGGTTTTTGGTCAAGGTTCGATTTTTTATGAGATGGAGATGAATGGATTTTGGTGGCTTGGTCTCCATCTCTCTCCCACACACTCGATCTCACACGTGCACAAGCCTGTGCGCCGCTCTCTCCCACACTGCCATCAACCTCGCCGCCACGTCCATCGGGATCACTACCGCCTGGTCTCCGTCGTCCTCGCCCTCGCCGTCGCCGTACCCGCCCACTCCGCCCGTTTTTCGGCCCACGTTGCCTTTTGAGACCCTTTGAACACGACGACTTCTGGTAATAAAAAGGATTCTGGACTGACAGTCTTTCGACTCACCCGTAAAAGAAGACAACCACCATTCCGTTCCCACAAACACATTCAGATCCTGATATTGAAATCGCCCATGTTTAGATGAATGGAAGGTGTGGCAAATGGACTCGGTAGACTGTTCGGTGGACAGTGATCCAGTGATTTGAGATCTGGAGGGAATATCTTTGGCGCCAAGATCAGCAAATCCCTTTCCTATGGTGCTGCATCAAACGTCGTTGGAAAGCAGAGATGGGACAGGCGCCTGAAACCATTGATCATGTTTCCTTGTTTTTGACCTTCTTTCGAGCAATCTGTTCAAAAACAGCAACAACTTTGTAAACTCTCACCCCCGCACATGTTCTACATTTTTTCCCATTCTCTTCCTCCTTCTAAACATAGCGACAAGACTCTATGTGTTTCCACAAGAAGAGCATCCCAAGCACTGCTGCGCGATATATACTCCAATTTTTTCCTCAAACCTGAAGACGGCAGTTGAGACCACTGTAAAGACATCGGAATGTCAAGGCATTCTAAGCGTTTGCGTTTGCTGACCAGATTGGCGAGAGCGTCCTCCGAAACATCCGAAATGATGCCTTTGCGCGTCGAGGCCTGCCCAACAGGTGCGTCAGCAACTTGAGCATCGCCCGCCGCCGCAGGTGACGTCGTCGGATGTGCAGCGTTGGTTTGCTTTGTATTTGAATTCGATGTTGGGGGTGGGAGGTTCATGTTGCGAGGGGGTATTAGCAAAGCGCTTTATTCCGTGAGAAATCGCCATACATGCAAAGGTATTTGATGGTCCGACCACATTCCCGCACCATATCCAAATAAAGGTCTGGGTGAACCAGCCACCCATCCTCCGAGTGTTTGCCGGGCGGGGGTATGTACACTTCCAGATACTCAAGCGACCGACAGTGAGCCGTTATTCCCAGGATTGCGTGGCGGTTGAGTCCTAATTCAGGATTGCACAGGCAGCTGATCTTCAGATATCGCAGCTGGGGACCTCGCAATTGGATGAGGTTAGTCAAGCCCTGCGCGCTGTCCTTCACATGTGGGAGTGGAGTTGACGTGATCGTAAGCGACAAAGCTTGTAAATTGGTGCATATCGCTCCCATTCTGTCGAACGTATATTCATCCAGGGCGGACGTGAATAGATCGATTGCCGACAACGTGTTCGAGTCTGTGATTGAGCAGTTCACCCGCAAACACGACCTGGTCTGATGCATGAGGCGGGAATTCGACCGTCCGTAAACCCCTGTGCGCGGCGTCAATTAATTGCATACAATGGATGCCCCTATCACAACTCGAACTTGAAGACCAAAATTTCACCCCAGACAGACGATGCAAAAAGGTGCGTGCGATTGTGCGGAAGTTCGATGGTGTTGATGTGTGCGAGTCATCCCACCACATCAGACCATCGACGTCTACAGTCAAATGTTGCAAACTCGGCAGGTTCTCCTTGAAGAGCGATGCGAGAGACGTGTAGGATGGACAGCTGACGATATCCAGCTCTCGGAGGTTGGGAAGGAAGCGCAACTGCCGGAAGAACACTTCCATGATGCCTCCTTTGCCGATGAAAGGCATCTTCAGGCGGCGGACCCACGCAGTGACTCCCGCAACATCGTCCGCAAACGGACGAACAGAAAAGGTTTTCGAAAGTCTGCTCACAAGACATCCGGCGAAAAAGGCGTGAACTTTGGTTGCAGTATCCCGGATCATGACGTCTTCCCATAGCCTCGGCCTTGCTAAGCTCGACCAATGTTTACTGACTCGGGCACAGGCGGCAAAGGTAGGAGCAGACTCTTTATATGATTCGAGAGCATGTCTTAGACTCCATGGCTGCGAAACTTTTCCAAGGATCAACTCGACGACTTCCACGGGGAGTGTCGCCGCGAGCGTCAGCTGTGACGACGAAGCTTCGTGTGTCTCTCCCCTATCTTGAAGCTTTTCATTGCGGATGACCAGGTCGCTCTTCGATGGATCACATTGCGGCGGTGTGGGAGAACAAGGCATCCCTTGTCCCATACGCTGTTCCTCTCTGTTGCTGCCCAGGTTGCTGCCCGGATCCACAAAACAAGGTACAATCACAGAAACGACAAACTGAGCTCGGATAATGACCCGCCGGGGTCGCAGAACCTTTTCAAGTCGAGACAAATCGTTTGACTTGCGGATGACTGTGTGGTTGAGAACATAGCTCACATCGTGTAAGCGAATTGTTGCAACTATGGTTGTATGCAAGTACGTAGTTGACGCTCTTTCACCTGACCATGAAATACACAACATAAACTGCGACAGTCGGGCCTCGTGTATGAAAAAAGGTTCTTGGGGAAAGGAGAATGCAACATCAGAAAGAGGAACGAAGCCCCCCTTCTCACTCTTTCCACAAAACCATTCCCGCCTGTATCTTCAGGGTCTTCAGTGTCTTCCAAGTTGTCCCAATCAGACGACCTAGCGCCCGGACCCATCGCCCCGTCTCCGTTTCTCCCATTACCCGCCGTTAGCATGGCCGCGTTGGATGCCGCGTTGGATGGTTGAAGTGGAGGTCGGCATGCCTGCGCGCGCACGTGTGTCCTTGTACATTTGTCATCCCATTTTGAAGTATTTTTTTTTGTTCAACCCAACATAAACAACCTCAAATAATTGCACGTCGCGGAAAAAAGTCAAGATCCCCGCCAATTTCCATTGAGTCGTCAGACAATCGGCATCCAGTCTGTCGCCACCGTCTTAATCACCGCCGCTGCCGCCCGCGAGAGTTCCTTTCCAGTCGGCACACCGTGCAATATCACAGCAGTTTTGTCTGAACCGGCCGCAACTCACCTCATTTTGAAGCTCTTCCTAGGTCCTAAACCTTCCGTTCGAAACCAAATAAACCTCACCACTGTCACCGCATCCACCGAAGAGAAACTCCGCAACCATGTCCTACGCCCGCAAAGAAGAAGACGGAAAAGACACAATCTACTTCATCACCAAAGATGACGCCGAAAAACTCGCCTCATCCACCACCGCCTCCTCTTCCTCCTCACAACCCGCACAACAATCCCAAGAAGACGCTTACAACCCCGAAACCGGCGAAATCAACTGGGACTGCCCTTGCATCGCTGGCATGACCAAACCACCTTGTGGAGAAACTTTCAAGGCTGCGTTTTCGTGCTTTGTGTACTCGACGGCGGAACCGAAAGGGTTGGATTGTATTGACCAGTTTAGGGAGATGCAAAAGTGTTTCAAGGAGCATCCGGACGTGTACGGGGAGGAGTTGGCTGGTGGGGATGATGACGACGATGACGATGATGAGGAAGAAACCAAAGCGAAGGAAGAGGAGAAGGCAGAATCGAAAAAGGAGTCATCGTGAGGGATAGTTTGGAACCGGATCCGTGGGGGGGAGGGAGAATTCGTTGCAGGGGGACGTTGGAACTTCGCCGTCCGTCTCGCTCCGTCCCAATAGCGCTGATCAAGGTCTGGAACAACTTCACCGTTCTTATCGGAGATATGGGCCATAACTACAACACTACGCCGAACTTTGGACTTGGAACTCCCACTCTGTCCTCACCTGTTGCTTTTTAGATTGTATTTTGATCTTCACCATCTCGTTTCGAGCATTTTTTAGATAATTTACATTGAGATGTTTTCATTGATGGTTTTAGGTTGAACGCAGTTACTTTGAGATGGTTCGAAAGGGATGGAGTTTGTGTGGTCTTTCCCATGATGGATGTGCGGCTGTGGATACTTGGGAGATTGATCTTTCCTCTATTTAAAGCTCTTGTTAAAAACCGATTGCCTGGTTTCCTATTGAGCCTGTGTTGATCCCATATCATGTACGTCAATGTGGTACTGAGGGGCAGAGCAAAAAATGAATTGTGGGCAATTCATAGCTACCAATCCGACGCATGTCTCTGGTAAAAGAGGCATTTCAATCAAATAAGATCGCTACCATGTTCATTCTCAAACACTTGGGAATGCGATGATATTTCTTCATGATGTCCTCATTATCTCTGAACGCATGTTTTGTTTTGGTTTCGTGTGAATATCCAAGAGTGACTGAGAATGCTCGTTGAGTTTCCTTGAGGAAGGGTGTGTAACATCACATTCAAGCCGTGGTTTCAATTGAAAAACAGCGCGACACCACGACTCAAATCCAACCCCGAAAGAGAAACGCACGACGCTAACGACGGATAACGATATCTCATGGACGACTGGATCGAAATCGACGGCGGGGTTCTGGAGGGTGGCGGCCAGAGTGCGTTGTTTATATCATAATCCATTAGGTTTTTGGTGGAATTATTTTAGTATTTGGAGGACAGGGTACACCTGCTGAGTGTTGATGATATGATCTTCATGCAATCTGCAATTCCTGTTTCGATGCGGCATAGACTAAAACCATGACCTTTTTTTCTGATCCTTCATCTCACGAATAATCTTGCACAGTCCTCCGGAACTCAGTTGCTTATAGCTGTCTTCTTGGGAGGAAATTGAAGGTAAGTTTCAGATCTTTCCGTTCGGGAAAATGCAATATAATCAGTATCATCCAAACCCCGATGTTACCTTCTAATCTTTCGCGCTCCCCTCAAATGGTTTTGGCTATTTTCGGGGGGATTGATGATGTGCGGTGATAAGATCAACAATATTAGGGCATCGAGAGACCGACCAGGTGAAGATTTACTCTTCTTCATCCCTTCGCTTACTCCTAAAGACATAATGAGACCCATTTTTGGTATATTTCTTGTTGACGCCATTTGTCGCTCGTTCGGATACATATGACTAGGACTCCGACCCCAGCATCTTACGGGGATACTTTTGCTCCGGGAAATGTGTAACGGGATTGTGAGGGGTGCTGAGGTAGGTGATGATGGGAGGGGGCGTCGGGTTGATAGAATTGCTTTCTTGGAGGGCGACATTGCGGGGAGAGGATTGCCCACACGTGCGTCAAGTGGCTCAAATCCTTGACTGATTTTACGGGCTCTGGATCCATCTGATCATATCATCGACTTACACGATGTCTTTTGTTGAAATTCTCCAGGTCGGTGCGACGGAAATTGAGTTTGAGCCCGGTGCAGTTTATGGAGGGGTAGGTACTCGTATTCAGAAGAGCGGAGCCGAGGGTGGAGGAGCAGGAGCTTGTTTGCGCATGGGCATCTGGAACAAAGAGGTCATGTGCAGTCCCTCTTGTCTCCGTACTCATTTATTCACCGCCTTTCAAAACCGCATACATCTCCAAAAGACATACACTGGCGACACTCAAACGGCCGGCAGCATCACCCTCCTCCTCCAAACAAGTCTCCCCGTCCTTTTGTACTGCCCGAGTATATCGCACGTTACTTTGAAGGGAGGCACGAATGCGAGTAAGTACCTGGCTCCTTTTCGAAGATCTCATGATTTCAAGGATTCGTTTACTTTTCCTGAAACTTGCACAGACGTCCTCACACCAAATCACCGCTTCTTCGTTCCTTCCGTTTCAGTCCAAGCCCCCCAAATCGACTACGTCCTCCACATCTTTAAACCCTTTGTTGAAAAGCATTTTGGACTAAACTTTGACGTGGCTGTGAAGAGGAGGGGTTACTACCCCAAGGGTGGTGGGTTGGTTGACGTGGATGTCCGGCCGGTGGTGGATGGTGGTGATGCGGAGGAGGGAGAGAATGAGGAGGTGATAGAGAAGGGAGGATTGAGGATTATTGATGTTACGAGGAGGGGTGATGTTGTGAAGATTGTGGGGTAGGTTATGGTGGTGGTTGTGTTTGGCGAGGTTAGAGGGGGTGGTGTGGGGAGGCTATGTTATGATGACATCCCTTCCAAGTCGTTTCGTAACCTTGTCGTTTCCTTTCGCATCATTGTGGAATTGTTTTCGGTTGGTATCCCACGCGACGGAAGACGGGTATTCGTTGCAGGACGGGTGCCAGATCATGTATGTTCACGTCCTACTTTCCCTTATTCCTTTTTCTGGGACATAATTTCCCCATCGTTCGGTCTTTTCCTATGCCTCCTCTCTTGTGTCTGATGACTGACTCCGATCCCGCGATTACATCCTTACTGAATACACTATGTACACTGTATTTTCCTCCAGGTCGGCCAACGAACACGATCAGCCGCCGTACGACTCCTTCGATCCCGCCTAACAAAAGCAATGGTCAAGGGCAGGCCCTTCATCACCACCACCTCCTCCACCTCCACCCCCCCATCATCCACCACATCCACCACCACTCCACCCTCTCCCGCCAACCCATCAACAACATCATCACCACCCACATCTCCCCTCACAACACACAACACATCCCGTCCACCCGTCAAACGACCTCACCCAAAACCTACTCCACCGTCCGGGTCATTCGGGCAGAACGGGATGACACCAGCGTATACACAGGATCAGATCCCGATTGATGTGGCGCTTGTGAGGGAGGAGGATAATACGTTTGTGGGGGATGGGTCGGGGATTATGTAGGTTGTGGAGCGAGTTTGGGCGGTTGTGGTGGTTTCTGGGCATTTGTTTCCAGGAAGTGGGCTCCACAGTCTCATTTCCTTTCTTCCCCTGTCCTCCTTCCAACATTTCCCCCTCTCCTCAATTCCAACGTTGCATATTTGTGCTTTTCTTTCCGGACATGAAGACTTTGGGCCGAAACAACTGAGGGATGCCGGATCGCCGGGTCAGCAATCGGTGACAGGAGTACGTATCTCAATTCCTCTTCTATATATCCCTGCTACACTTCATTGGCCTCAATTGTTCTCTTCCCTTTCGTTTGGTATCGTTCGGACGTTCTTTACGATCAACATATCTAATTCATTCTACTCCGATGTAAACACGCACGTTTCCGCGGATGTAAAGAGAAGAGAGCCGAGTCGGTCGGAGAGGAAGCTGCAACAGAGTTGTTAAAGAATTTAGAGGAGGGCGGATGTGTTGACGAGTTGAGTATCTTGCATTCCAATTGTACGAAAATAGGAGCGCGGGAGCGCGGCCATTTGTTTGGCGTTGTGCTTGAACGCGTTGTAGGTCTTCGAGGAAAGGTCGGGATATTCGATGTTGAGCTTCGGATATTTGGTGAAATCTCGAAGCGACACCGGCCACCCACTCGTACTTTTCACCCCAATCTTTAATCAGTCGTCCACCCGACAACTGACTTCAACCCTCATTTTGATTGATTCCCTCTAGGTACCTGCAAGACCAAATCATCATACTCATGGCCCTCGCCAAAGGACGGTCACGAGTTGTGACAGGTATGTTCGTTACTTTGTTCCGGTCAAGCCGACCGCGAAATGCGACTTGATTCCCCCATCCGATCAGTACCGTGTGTGTGTCTGATATAGACGCGATGTTGTTGAAATGAATTAGGACCCTTGACGTTGCACACCGAAACGGCCATACACGTTGCGGAGTTGATAACGAAGGTATGGATTTGATTTCACGTGATCCGCTTCCAAGTTTGGGGATCCTTGGCATTGATTGATGAGATGTCATTTTTTGAATAGGCACGTTTTGAGGTCGTGGAGGTTGAGGACGCGGATGAACATGGGTCGAATGTGCAAGGTATGTACTGACATTGGTGAACGTGACAAACACGAATATCATCAGTTCCTTTTTTGGTGCTCATACTTTTCCTTTCTTTACGTTCGATTTAGAAAAACCACGGTATATCATCTCATGCGATGGGATAGGTTTGATCTCTCTACCTTCGTACGAACTAAATACCTAAAATGGCAAAACCTCACAAAAAACAACTATGGGTGATTGAGTTGGGGACACATCCATATATAGACCCGGTACAAATCTAACAAATCAAGGCGAAAAGACTGCTGATCCCCAATTTCTCTCCAATCAAGAGGCATGGACGGAGTGCGGAGTTTAAGAGTGTTGTGCACGTCCGGTTTTGGGAATAATGACGGACGACAGCGATGAAGTTTGAGGGGAATGTATTTGGATTGACCAGCCTTTGACGTAGATGAAGCCCCATCTGAGCTGAGACAAAGTGAGGGTCACGTGTTCCATAGTTCCTTTCGCGCAAGAAAGTTAAAAGAAAGTTAACCCCAACCCCTCCACCCAAAAACAACACCCATAAACCCCAATCATAAAACAACACCCACATCCCCAAACAAACAAAAGAAAACGGAAAAAACAACAAATCCTGGTGAACAAAGACTGTAAACCCGCACTTGTTCAGCAGCCATGATCACAACAAACATCTGAACACAGAACACAGAAGCACTGGTCTCCCCTTTTCTCCTTGCGTGTACACTGACGTATCTCGGATTTTGGATTTCTTGTGATCGCTTTTCTGGACATTTGGCCCCACTTGAAATTTTCTGTTCCCCCCTAAAAACACCATCTCCATCCCCATTTTTGGGTCGATTTTCGTGCTAGCGTGTTGGTTGAGATCATACCGTTTCATTGCATACATCGCGTTCCGGTGGCCTCATTTTCAGGGATGGGCAATCCACCGATCTTGCCCCCGATTGACTCTGGGCGTCCGTTATCGAATGGAATGAAGGTAATGAGGAAAACGCGAATGCGAGGGCTGTGAAAGGAGGAATGGATCGAGGAGCGGTTCGAGGTCTTAGGATATGGGACGAGATTGGGAGATATTGAGGCGGTTCGTGATGGATTGGGGTGACGACGCGCTGGAAAAGTAAAGTGGTGATCCATTGAGAGGGAATGCGTAAAGATTAGAGGTTTCTCGCGTTTCCCCGCGAATGGAGAAAGAAGCACGAGAACCAAAACCGATTGTGCTGACATCTTCCCCATTTCGATTTTTCACCACTGACAATGGTTCGATAGGTCGACGGCGATGATGCTTCCCCTCCAACCTACGTTCCCGAAATGACGCCAGTAGTCCTCTTCAAAACAGCATCCCAGCATCACATATTCATCCCGCCGACAAAGCCGACATCGCACGATTCATCCAATCAACTCGATAACTCTTCCACTGCACCAAAGTCGAGCAGCGCCCTTGGAAGCCCAGTCGGGTTTTTTGTTTTGTCGAATAGCGTGATCCAACCCTCCGACATGACAAACAAACTTAAGTTTCGGCCGCCGCCTCTGCCGGAAGGGGGTGGATATGGTATCACCCCAGAAGAGCTCGCCAAGATTGTGTATTTTGACGATCGGAATGAAGATTCCCAACTTGAGTTACTTAATTCAGAGAAGTATGGCGGTTTGGAGGGAGTCGCGTATCTTTTGAGGACAAATGTTGAAACGGGATTGCCTACGAACACCCCGCCTCCCGTCGACAATCACCACAAAAACTCATCGCGCAAACATTCGCTCAAGCCGGGTGCTGAAGCAGTACCAGGGGCGGATGGGACACCACAGGTCCACGGCGTCGTAGCAGACCTCGATAACCGGGCGAAAATCTTTGGGAAAAACGTCATTGAGCCGCCACCACCACCGAACCTGTTCAAGATGGTTTACGAGCGTATTGCTGGCGACACTATCTTGAAGGTTCTAATTGGGGGTGCCATTTTGGCCTTGATCGTCGGTATGATCCCGCCTGATAATCGAGCAGATGGGTGGCACGACAGTGTTGCTATTATGGTTGCTGTGGTCCTGGTCTCGACTGTCACCGCAGGGAACGACTATGCCAAGGAAAAAAAGTTCAAAAAGCTGCTTCTTCTTCAATCAGCGAAAAGAACCAAGGTTATACGAAATGGTCAGCGAGATGCGATCTCTTCGTGGGATGTGCTTGTCGGGGATGTTGTTGAACTCGCATTGGGGGACGAGGTTCCGGCTGATGGGTTGTACATCGGCGGGGAAGAGCTGGTGATCGACGAATCTCCCTTAACTGGCGAAGCGATTCCGGTCTTTAAGGACGCTCAATCACCGTTTCTCTTTTCGGGGTGCCAAGTCAGCGACGGAAAGGGGTACATGTTGGTAACTGCCGTTGGTCCGAGATCGACGGGAGGACAGATTCAACAGGTCCTCAGTGAACGTCAAAACGAAATGACGCCCCTGCAAAAGAAGCTGGAAAACGTGGCCGTCTACATCGGAAAAGTCGGTGTTACCGCGGCCTTAGTTACCTTCGGCGTCTTGATTATCCGGTGGGGGGTCAACATAAGTAACATGCGCAACGCGGGCGTAGAAATCAACTGGTCTCAAGAAACAGAGGCTGCTCTGAAACACTTTGTGTTGGCGGTTACGATTCTGGTAGTCTGCGTTCCTGATGGTTTGCCTTTGGCCGTCACGATGTCGCTGGGGTTCTCCATGTTCAAGATGATGAAGGAAAACTGTTTCGTTCGACAACTCCAATCATCCGAGACGATGGGCGAGGCGACTTGCATCTGCACTGACAAAACGGGAACACTAACGGAGAACCGCATGACCGTCGTCAAAGCCTGCTTCGGAGACTTCATCGTTAACGGCGAGGGATCAGGTGTGAAAGATTTCATGGAGTTCAAGCCCGAATCACTTCCGAAACCCCTCAAGGATCTCGTCTGCGAAGGAATTGCGGCCAACTCCACCTGTTTCCTCAAATACAAGGAAGGCACTTCTCGGCCGATTTTTGTGGGCAGTCCGACAGAAGGTTCGCTTCTCGTGTTCTCGCAGAAATTGGGCGTTGGGTACGAGGAGATTCGGCGTCGCGTACAGAAAGTTCCTTCTGGCTCCTGGTTGTTTGACTCCACGCGGAAAAGGATGAGTACCTTGATTGTACCAAGCGCCGGTGCTCCCACGCCATCACCGGACACCAACCGAACGTACCTTCTTCATTCGAAAGGCGCATCTGAAATCATCATCGCATCTTGTACACACTTCCTGAATAGCAGCGGCACTCGCGTTTTCCCCATGCGAAACGAAGATCGTTTGAACTTCCTCAATATCATACAAGAATGGGCTTCTGAAGGCCTTCGGACGTTCGCGATGGCATACAGATACTGTGAAGACCATCCAAACAAGGAGGCGGCTTCCCAGCTCGATGATGGCAAAACAAACCCGGAGCACGACCTGATTCTTATCGGGTTCTTTGGAATCAAGGACCCGGTTCGCAGAGAGGTTCCTGCGGCGGTTGCGGAATGTCAAAAAGCGGGTCTTGTTGTGCGTATGGTTACGGGCGACAACATTCTCACGGCTCGAAAGATTGCTGAAGAGTGCGGCATTTTGACACCAGAGGGAATTACGTTGGAGGGACCGAAATTCCGGAGCATGACCAAGGAACAAAAATTGGCGATTATCCCAAAGCTACAGGTGTTGGCGCGATCCTCACCATCGGACAAGTACGAACTGGTAATGCTTTTGAAAGAAATCGGTGAAGTTGTTGCGGTGACTGGAGACGGAACCAACGACGCTCCAGCACTCAAAGCCGCGGACATTGGGTTTTCCATGGGTGTCGCCGGCACTCAAACCGCTATAAACGCCTCGGATATCGTGCTCTTGGACGACAATTTCGTTTCTCTGGTCGCCGCGATCCGGTGGGGTCGGAATGTGCTTAACTGTGTCAGGAAGTTCTTGCAGTTCCAGCTCTCAGTCAACTTTGCCGCTGTCGTTACAACATTTGTCAGCTCGGCGGTAACTGGCAAAGCTGTCATGAACTCGGTTCAGCTTCTCTGGATTAATCTGATCATGGACAGTCTTGGGGCTTTATCCCTGGCGAGCGAGCCCCCGGACCACAACATCTTGCAACAACCACCCCACCCACGAAACGGCAATTTGTTAACGGTTGAGATGCAGACATACGTCCTGCTCCAAACTGTCTACCAAGTTCTGGTCATGATTCTCATGCTGGAGTTCCTCGCACCTACCGTTTTAGTCCTCGCACCAGGCGTGGCTGACAACATACTGATAAAGCACACCGAGACCATCATTCTCACAACGTTCGTAATCATGCAACTGTGGAATCAAATAATGTCTCGGCAACTCCATCACGAGCTCTTCATTTTACGGAACATTCACAAAAACAAGATCTTTTTATCCGTCGTGACGATCATTGCGATCATCCAAATCATCATCATCCATGCCGCGCAGTCTTTCTTCGACGTTATTAGGCTCAACTCGTACGAATGGTTGTTCTGCACTGCTGTTGCTACTGGAAGCGTGCCGTGGATTATCTTTGGTCGGGCTGTCGCTCGAGTTCTCACTGACGTATACCAGAGGCACCGGAGAAGCAGACAGATTGCCAAAGGTTAGATTTGGGCCCTATTTCGTTCTCCTTTTACGGGTTGTCTCCGGATTTGCTGATTTTCTTCTGTAAACAGTCGTGCCCAAAGATATAGAGACAGGAAGAGCTAAATCAGTCGACGTAGTCGGGAGTAGCAAGCAGGACATCGCAAAAACAGAGCCTTATTGAGCATGGTAAGTCTCGTGGTCTGTGTTCCGGTCGTGTCATTTCTTCTTCATTCCTGCGCACGTAGACATGTTTGAACACCAGGAATGGTTGGAGATGATGATGATGATTGGCACTTGGGTTGCATCGTGCTCATTTCCACCTCCGCCTTCGCATCACAGGAACCATAAGCGGAATGACCCATCGATCCCGTCGACCCCCTTTCATTCACAAACGACACGGTTCGAAACAAGAATGAGGGGGAGAGGGATCTTCGGCGTAGATAGCTTTCTGATAGACGGATTCAGAGTGGCGCTTGGTAATGAGAATCGGGAGGGAAGTGGGAACAGGCTGCAGGTATTCAGTTCATTCTGGTCAGACCCCCCGACATTTGTCTTTCTCAAACCAAACGTGGCTATTGTTCCATATGATGTTTAATTTTTGTTTTTGCGATCCCAGAAATGGAATAGTTCTCTTTGATGAAGCGTGCTTTACTTGTACTTTGCTTTTTATGGGACTAAAGATGTAGCTACAAGGTTTTTTGGTTTGAAATCATAAAATGAACTCCCCTTGAATGCCTACATTTCGTAATGGCACGTGCTCGATTCCTGGATCTCCAACAATAAATAGCATAAACAGCAACCGCACTCTTAGCCGTGTTGAGCCGGGGGCCCTCCAGAATAGGACCATAAAAAATTTAGACAATGCCGATGAGCAAGAAGTAGTCATGAAAGAACTGGCAAAACAAAAACAAAAACAAAAAGACCTTAATAAAACCAAAACAAATTCACTGATTCGAATTCTTTCAGCACACTCTGCTCATTTTATTCCTTACTCGAGGTCAATCCAACTGCATCTTGCACCCTCTTGGCCGTTGTGTGATTCTCATGCTATCCTCATGCTCCTTCTTGTTCGCAGATGAATCTGTTCTTTTACGGAACTAGCCGGATGGAAAATTCGGATTCAAATTCCTTCGGAATATTCACATTCCGCGGCCGCATTTTCAATGACGAATTTGGAAGGTGGATTGTTCAACTTGCGTATCGTACCAGGTATGGAGGTTGGAGGTGTCCAATCATGATCGGCAATTTCTTGGGTTTTGTTTGTGTGCTGTCACCCATAACCAGACGTTACTTCTTCCTGTCCATCCAACCCATCAAACAAGAAACTTCTCGCGGCGCACCAGAAACTGCATAAAAATCGCGATCATACCAGACGTGAACGGCGAGAGCAAATGCGAGGCGGATCGTCCTCCCTCACTTCACCCTTCTCTGATAGCGAAAAGCAAACGACCGCTTCCTAATTTATCAATCACAGCACCAAAAACAACAAGTATTGGATTCCCTGGAGCATTTTCGGCTGCGATACAGGGGACCTAAGACAACCTGACCGTCAGCCCTTCTTTTAGGTACGTGACCTTGAAATGAAATAATCTTGCGAAAGCGCAGCATGCACAGTAGATCCACCGCATTACGGACATTACGATGATTTGCCTCATGATTAGCTGTCACTTTCCAAATTCAGCTCAACCGACCGAACATGGGAAACCCTCATTTGCCACCTATCGACATCGGCCGTGGAGCCCCAACAGCATCAATTCAACAACCAACAAGAACTCTTCCGCTAGACAAACAGCCGGAAGGCGACAACCAGGGTAACTGGGCCCAAAGAACGACGAATTTCACCCCGGACGCATATCAACAGGACGTAGATGCCGTAGATGCAGTAGATGCAGATCCGCCGCCTCCATTTATCCCTGCTCTTCCTAACCAGCCCACAATGGAGATCAACATGATGACTCGTCAAGTTGAAGAGGGGAGCTTTGTTGTGGCCATGCCCCCGTCCAATAGCGTGAATGTCCCGATAGACGAAAACGCCACCATGGTTCCGCTAAAAACACCGTCACAGGCCCAAATATCCTCTCCTGCGAACAAAGGATCTTCGGCCCGGCTTTCGACCGCGAGTGCGCACACTGGCGGCGTAGTGGGCAATACTGTCGGGTTTTTTACACTGTCCAGCAACGTTGAACAGCCAACGAACGCCACGAACAAGCTGAAATTTCAACCGCCTCCGCTGCCTGATGGTGGTGGGTACGGTATAACACCCGAGGAATTGGCCCAAGTTGTAAATTTCGACGATCGTCACGACGACCATTTGCTCGAGCTTCTCAACTCGGAGAAATACGGTGGGTTGGAGGGGATTGCGTACCTTCTGCGGACAAATGTCGAGACGGGGCTAACCACCAAAGGCGTCATGGGGGACCAGAAAGATGATGAGCCATCACGTGGACGACAAACGAAAAAGCAGAACGTCGTTGAGGTTGCGAAGACCGGACTCGTGGCAGATTTCAACGAAAGGACGAAATGCTACGGCAAAAACGTGATCGAGCCACCACCACCCCCTAACTTGTTCAAGATGGTATACGACCGCATCGCTAGTGACACTATCCTCAAAGTGTTGATTGTGGGTGCAGTGCTCGCCTTAGTCGTGGGGATGATCCCGCCCGATAATCGAGCGGAAGGCTGGCACGACAGTGTTGCCATTTTGGTTGCTGTTGTACTGGTGTCGACGGTCACCGCAGGAAACGACTACGCTAAAGAGAGGAAGTTCAAGAAGCTGCTCCTGCTACAATCTGCAAAGCGAACGAAGGTCATACGAAATGGTCATCGTGATGCGATTTCATCCTGGGATCTGCTCGTTGGAGACGTTGTCGAATTGGCGTTAGGAGATGAAGTTCCAGCGGATGGGCTATACATAATTGGAGAGGAATTGGTGATTGACGAGTCACCCTTGACCGGGGAAGCGATTCCAATGCCGAAAGATGCACAATCTCCATTCCTCTTCTCTGGTTGCCAGGTCAGCGACGGAAAGGGGTTGATGCTCGTCACAGCTGTTGGGCCCAGGTCTACGGGAGGTCAAATTCAGCAGGTTCTTAGCGAGCGTCAAAACGAAATGACACCTCTGCAAAAAAAGCTCGAACAGGTCGCGTTCTTCATCGGAAAAATCGGTGTCACCGCAGCCTTCATCACATTTGCCGCTTTGGTGATTCGGTGGGGGGTCCGCATCGCTGAGGAACGCAACGCAGGGGTGGAAATCAATTGGTCGAGCAAAACCGAGCAGATCCTGAAAAACTTTGTGTTGTCGGTAACGATTTTGGTAGTCTGCGTCCCTGAGGGATTACCGTTGGCCGTCACAATGTCCCTTGGGTTTTCCATGTTCAAGATGATGAAGGAAAACTGTTTCGTTCGGCAACTCCATTCCTCCGAGACGATGGGCGAGGCGACTTGCATCTGCACTGACAAAACGGGAACACTAACGGAGAACCGCATGACCGTCGTCAAAGCCTGCTTCGGTGATTTCGTCTTGAACGGCGAAGGATCAGGAGAAAGGGATCTGAATGAGTTCAAACCGGATTCCCTTCCGAAGGCTTTGAAGGAACTTGTCTGTGAAGGAATTGCGGTCAACTCGACGTGCTTCCTGAAGTTTAAAGAAGGAAGTTCTCGACCCATTTTCGTTGGGAACCCGACAGAAGGCTCTCTCCTCGTGTTTGCGCAGAAGCTTGGTGTTCAATACGAAGATGTCCGAAACCGTGTAGAAAAAGTACATCATGGAACATGGCTTTTTGATTCAGCGCGAAAAAAGATGAGCACCTTGATTGTACCAAGTACGAGCGCACCATCGCCATCACCGGATACCAACTGCACATACCTCCTTCACTCGAAAGGGGCCTCTGAGATCATGATCGCAGCGTGTACGCACTACGTCAACAGCAGCGGAACCCGAGTCAATCATATGCGTAACGACGATCGTGCGGGATTCCTGCAAATCTTGCAACAATGGGCATCGGAAGGACTTCGAACGTTCGCACTTGCATACAGATACTGTGAAGACCATCCGAACAAAGAGTCGTCGTCACAGCAAAGTGATGGAAAAATCAATCCAGAACATGACCTGATCCTCATCGGTATCTTTGGAATAAAGGACCCGGTTCGCAAAGAAGTTCCTGCTGCTGTTGTGGAGTGTCAGAAAGCAGGTCTGGTCGTGCGCATGGTTACAGGGGACAACATTCTCACCGCTCGAAAAATTGCCCAAGAATGCGGCATTTTGACACCAGATGGGATCACCATAGAGGGGCCGAAATTCCGCAGTATGACCAGGGAGCAGAAATTGGCGATCATGCCAAAACTGCAGGTCCTGGCACGGTCTTCGCCTGCAGACAAGTACGAATTGGTGACGCTTTTGAAAGAGACCGGCGAGGTTGTCGCAGTGACGGGAGACGGAACCAACGACGCCCCAGCACTCAAAGCCGCGGACATTGGGTTTTCCATGGGTGTCGCTGGTACTCAAACCGCTATCAACGCCTCCGATATCGTGCTCTTGGACGACAATTTCGTTTCTCTGGTCGCCGCGATCCGGTGGGGTCGGAACGTGTTGAACTGCGTCCGAATGTTCTTGCAGTTTCAGTTGGCAGTCAATTTCTCTGCTGTCGTCATGACCATTATCAGTTCTGCGATCACGGGCAAGGCCGTTCTTAACTCGGTGCAGCTACTCTGGATTAACCTGATCATGGACAGTCTTGGTGCTCTCTCGCTTGCTAGCGAGCCTCCCGCCCAGCACATTCTGCAACAGCCGCCTCACCCGCGACATGGAAGCCTCCTCACACCGGAGATGCAAACATACATCGTTCTCCACACTATTTATCAAGTCACCGCGTTGTTGACAATGCTCGAGTGCCTCGCACCAACGGTTTATGTGCTCGTACCTGGTGTTGCTGACGCCGTAGTCCATAAACATGTGTCGTCCATCATTCTGACAACTTTCGTATTGCTTCAAATGTGGAATCAAGTGATGTCGAGACAGCTTCACCACGAGCTTTTCGTCTTAAGAGATCTGCATCGAAACATGATCTTCCTGATCGTCGTCGGCTGCATTGGGGTCATTCAAATCATCATCGTTCATGCCGCGGAAGATTTCTTTGACGTCGTTGTCCTCAATTCGTACGAATGGCTGTTCTGTGTGGCTGTCGCAACGTGTAGCGTCCCTTGGATCATTTTCGGTCGAGGGGTCGCGCGGGTACTCACGAACATGTACCGGAAGCACCAAAAGAACAAACTAATAGGCAAAGGTGAGTTTTTACAACGCATTTCGATTTCTACTTCTACTGCCCTTGTTATTGTAGAGGGACTGTGACTTAAGCCACCCTTTCTTGCTTTCTTGATTCCCTTCATTGAACAGTGGCGCCGTCAGATATTGAGACAGGAAAAGTTTCCAAAGCCGATCTTGTCAAATCCAGCAATCCTCAGATAGACAAATCACATCCATTCTGATTCCGCCCAATTTTGTAAATACTTTTCCAATTCTTCTTCGTGCGATCCTCCTCTTTCCTGCCTCATAATTTCTGTTTTTACATTGATGTACCAAGAGTTTATGCGGATGCCAAATGATTTTGTATTTCTTGGACTTTCGGGAACATAAATGATGAGGAGGAAATTGGAAGCGAACTTTTGCCTCTGAGTTCTGGATTGAAGAGCATCTCTCTGAGAATATCTGAATGTGGGAAACTCTTTTTAGTCAATTTATGAGCCGTCACACGCCACTCGGGCGGTTCTGGGTATCTTTTCAAAGATGTGTAAATTCACGATTATCTTTCCGACTTTGCCCTCCTCCACCACAAAATTGTTCGGTGCCTGCCTGAAAGTAAATCAAATCTTTGCAAATGGCATCAGCGTCATGGAACTGTTGCTTTCCTCTTTTCCAAAATCATTTCTTTTATCTTATTCTCTTGGGGACCGTGGATGAGCCACAGTGCCTTTTAAAGGCTTCAATTCGCTTCTCAGTTTCCTCAGTTGACTGGAATGCTGACTGGAATGTCAAACCGTTTCTGAGACAGTAAGACGTTTTGACAGTGTTGATATTGCAAGAAGGGACACTGGAGAATATTTCGTGCATTATCGGCTTCAACCGTTGAGATGGAGACAGTCTCAATAGCCACAGACGGGTCCTGGTGCGTGAAAAGCTCTTCCTCCATTGTCACTGGGACTGAGGAACCTTATGATCACAATCGACTGCCGGACGCAATGGTGCTTTCCAGGTGACGATGTCAACTCGTGAGTGTTTCTGGGTGGATCGCGATGTCTTTGTAGACAAAATAGGTCAGTTGTCAGGTGATTGTCAATGGTCGAGTTCGGAGTGCCTTTCTCAAGTGTCGGAGTGAGACCTCGTGTAGGTGGTGTAGGGGTTGCACATGTATCACAAGTTTTGCATGAGACCGACCCTGATCAACAGTCGACCGCCTGAGCATCACGGTTGCATTGAAGGTAAATGGAGACCACATGATTCCGAAGAGTGCGTGATATGGCAATTAATCTCTATATCTTCATCAAATTGTCATTGGAGACAAATCATCCGAAATTTGTGACAGGCCGACTTTCCGTACACCTCTTGTGGTGTCCACGATTGACCACCTACACTTGAATTGAGAAGTTCTACCGTCCCGTGTTCTCGATGCGTCATGGGTCCAGATGAGGTAAAGAAAACCAAAGTGATTGCTTCTGATGGGTTCCATGCTTTCGACTGCTGGGAAAAAGGCTGGAAAGCTCGATGTTCAGCGCCAGCGTGGTGAAGTCTGTGCGGTCGGGAGTCGCCAGCGAATTAAGGTTATTCCACGCTCGAGCTAAAGGCTGTTCATGATGTCCGGATTGCAGGAAACTCATAAAGGCGGGGAGGTAGAGACGGAGGAGCAAGTGCGCGTCGAGTACAAGAAGGAACTTCGACGGAAGAACGTGGAAGCGTACACAAAACGGCCTGGTAAGCGATCAAGTCCTTCGTCCAATTTTCCCTGCGAGTGCGTTCTTGGTTTCACGTTTGACTTATAACGATCTTCGCTACTCTTTGGAAGACGCTTCGGCCTTCAAAAACCTAGACGGCTCCATCAAGAAGAACACCTCGTTCATCAAAAAGCTTCGGACGTCCTTGACTCATGAACAGCTGAGTTCCTTGACGAAGGAGCTATTATCGCTAAAGCTCGAAAAGTATCTCTCCGAGGTTGTGTCAGCTATTGCAGAAGCCAAGTTCAAAAATGGTGCCGACATCTGGGCTGCCGTCGAAATCTGCTCGCTGCTCCACCAACGATTTGCGGACTTTTCGGGGCCGTTGATTTCTCTGTTGCTCAAACATCTGGCGCCGCCTCCTTCAACAGCCGGCATGTCCGCGGAACAGAAAGAACGAGAGGAGAGCAGCAGATTGAGCAAACAACGAAGCACGTTGCGATTTCTTTCCGAATTGTATTTGGTGGGCGTGGCACGAGACCCGGCAAATGTGAAAGACAAGAATCAGAATCTGATCCCCCGAGTTCTGCTCGACCTGGTACGTCGAAACTGCTCGTCAATGAACAAAGAAGGCGATCGAGTGCTTAGACATTCGTTTCGGATGCTCAGTTCCAATCGGATAGGGAGAATTTAGCGAATCTGCCGTTAGCGGTGACATTCATCAAGTACTTAGGGGAGGACTTTCTCGGGATTGTACCCAAACGACCGCGAGACCGGAGCTCAAGTCTTGGCAGCATAAATGAGCCAGTTGCTCCGGCCACTAAGGTTGAGAGCGCATTGGAGTCCACGTCCCAGGTAAGACGATGTGTATCTCATGATATTAGTCAATCAGCTTTGGTCTTAACTTTGTTCACCCCTTTTTGAGTAGCAGCCTGCATACAAGGAATCGCCTTTCGTTGGGAGCGAGGTTCAGACCGCTGTAAGAGAGATCTTCCACAATTACTTCAAAGTAGTCAGCAGTTTTGTTTTGCGTATGCACAAGGTAAATATAGCGCCTGCTTGTTCTCCTCACTGGAATTCATATTTATAGTTGTTCTGCGTTGATTGACCACAGCGTATTCGGAAGCAAGAAAAGAACAACCACGAGTTTTTTATCGCTCGAGGTGAAATTACGGAGGATCGTCAAGAGAGATACGAAAAAGAGCTCAAAGCATACGAGAAATTCCTCAACAGCGCTCAGACTCTGGCTGAATACCTCCAGCTGGAATTGCCGGAACTTCCAGAAGAAGAAGGAACCACTCGCTTGGGCATAGGGATCACCGAAAGCGGCAAAGAGAAAGAGGAAAAGGTGATGACTTACACATCTTGGACCTCAAATTTCTACTATCCACTACGTGGCTAACACATCATGCTTCGCGATATCACAGGATTTCACAGGCGGTATCTGGGAAGACGAAGCCGCCAAGGCATTCTATGAAAATCTACTCGATCTCAAGACCCAGGTTCCTCCCATCTTCCTTGGGGAGAAGAAGGGGAAACAAGATGAAGCGAAGGATGAACAGAAAGATGAAGCCAAGGACGACGACCAAACGGAAGCTGGGAAGGATGGTGATGAGAACGATGACGAGCCGCAAAAGAAGGACGACACCGCCGATAACGAGGATGCGGCAAACGACAAGGATGACGAAGAGTCGTTGAACCCCAACGCTGACGACGATGATGATGACGACGGCGACAAACAGAAGAAGGTTGGGTCGACCGCCCAGGCAGTACTGGATAGCTTACTGCTGACGCGCCTTCCGAATGCTCTTAATCGCGACGCTGTCGATCAGATCGCGGTGGAATACTGCTATGTGAACTCGAAAGGTTCGCGGAAGCGCCTAGTGAGAACATTGCTTGCGGTCTCGAGGCAGCGTCTGGATTTGCTGCCGTATTACAGCAGGTTGATTGCTACCTTGAATGTCTACATGCCCGAGATCGGAACAGCGGTTGTTGATGCAGTAGGTCCAAGATGTAGAAGGCAGGGAATGTGACATTCTGAACCACCTGAGTCCTGACCAACTTACCATATCCTTCTTGCTTCCAGCTCGAAAGAGAATTCCATGGGCATCAGAAAAGAAAAGATCAGGTGTTCATCGAGGAGAAAATCAAGGTTTGCATTCGACTTTTTTCTGTCCACTTATTTCTGACTGTACTCTTTCCCCGTTCCCGTTGGCCGCTAACAACCTTCCCAACTCCTGTGGGCAGAACATTCGCTTCCTCGCCGAACTCACCAAGTTCCGTGTAACGCCACTCCATGTGATCTTTCATTGCCTGAAAGTCCTCCTCGACGATTTCTCCCATCACAACATCGAGGTCGCATGTAACTTGCTCGAAACCTGCGGGCGCTTCCTCTACAAGAACCCGGAAACTAGTGTGCGGTGTTCGAATATGGTGAGTTGTGGCCGTTTGCTTTAACTGTCAAGGACTGAAGTCGGTCGATGTTGATTACTGTTTCCCATTGCCATCCCATTTCTTCAGCTCGAGAAGATGGTTCGGAAGAGTAAGGTGCAGCATTTGGACAACAGACAATCTTTGATGATTGAGAATGCTTATTACCAGGTTAGTCACGACACTACTTCAACCCCTTTCGTTTTGCTGCACAAGGATTCGATCACTTATATTTTCCTCAATTCATAGTGCAACCCACCAGATCGATCTGCTCGTCTTGAAAAGAACCGTCCTCCTATCGAGATGTACATTCGAAAACTGATCTACAGCGACCTCGCCAAGAAGACCGCCGAAAAGATCTTAAAGCAGCTCCGTAAGATGAACTGGGAGGACCCCGACGCCAAAAAGGCCCTCACCAAAGTCTTCTTCAAGATCTGGAAGGTCAAATACTCGAATCTCCACCTCCTTGCCTTCATGACCAGTGAGCTCTCGCGATACTACCCGCACTTTGGCGTGGCGGTGGTCGACAACTGTCTGGAGGAAATTCGCGTGCATCTCGAGCTCAACCTGTTCAAGCATAATCAGCGACGAGTGGCTACGGTCAAGTTTTTGGGGGAGTTGTATAACTATCGGATGGTTGAGGCGGCTGTCATCTTTGAGACTTTGTATTTGCTTCTGCAATTTGGTCATGAGGGTGGGATCCCGCGTCGGGGTGTTGTGTGCCCGTTCGACGCCCCGCACGATTTCTTCCGAGTGAGATTGTGTTGTACTCTGCTGGAAACGTGCGGGCAATGTTTCGATCGCGGTAGCACTGGGAAGAAACTGAACCACTTTTTGACCTTCTTCCAAGTATGTTCGGTGAAGGGAGCTTTTGAGTGCAGGATTACGATTTGTGCATTTATATCTGACTCTTCCCTACGTCTTGCCAACCCTTTTCTGTGTCAGATGTATATTTACACCAAAATCCGCCCTCCAATGGATGTCGAGTTCTTGATCATGGATACCTTCGAACTCTTGAGACCAGATATGCCGTTGTTTGGCAGCTACGAAGAAGCACTTGAAGAAGTCAACAAGATCGCAGTAGAGCACATGAAAGCACAGGGAGGTGCCAATGGGGTGGTTCGAGATGACGAAGACGATGAAGACGATGAAGATGAAGACGATGAAGAAGGGACCCGGAAAAAGAAGGGTGAGGACGACGAGGGGAGCGACAGTGATGAGGATGATGAGGATGAAGGCGCTCGGCGGAAGGCATCTGCTGGGCGAGACGACAGCGGGGAGGAAGATGGAGGCGAGGAGGATGACGAGGAGGAGACGCTTGTGGTGCATATGCCCGAGAATGACCCTGAGATCTCGAAGGAGGCTGATGAGGAGTTTGAACGCGAGTTTAGCCGGATGATGCAGGAGAGTTTGGAGTCGAGGAAGTACGAGCGAAAGCCGGTCGCGTTTGATGTTGCTATACCTGTGCGAAACAAGGCGGGCGCTGAGCAGGGTCCCTCCGGGGATGTTGGGAACGGTCAGGTTGCTTTCACTTTGCTTACTAAGAAAGGCAATAAGCAAATGGTAAGTCCTGTTATGTGGAGTGGGTCGAGTCGGTGGTGTAGTGATGAACATGTGAGTCGTCATGTGTCTGAATGGATTCATGTTCTCTTCCGAACAGACCAAGACCATGGCTCTTCCGGCGGATAGTTCCTTCGTCATCAGCACACGAACCAAACAAGAAGCGGAGCACGAAGAGAAGATGCAACTTAAGCAGTTGGTCCTGAGTTACGAAGAACGTGAGAGGGAAGGGATTCGGCGAGGTAAAAATATGTTTTCTGTGTTTTCCTTCTATGCGCCCTGTTTGCAGAAATCGCGGTTGAGGAAACCTTTGACGAATGCCTGTACTTGTTGATCCCATCTGGTTAGACATGTCGGGTACCTCTCGGCCTGGTCAAAGAAGCCCGGAGCACATCATCAAGAAATCGAACCACAAGACGCGCAAAGTGCTTTGGTCAGGCGGAAGTGGCGGTGGTGGCGCTTATTACGACAGGTTCGTTCGTTCGCCCTTGTGCATGCACTTCATCATTGATTCCCAACAGTGAATATTCATCGTTTTTCTTACTTTTCACCACAGGCGCAAGACTTGAACTATTGGGAATTTAGGCAGTTTGTTCACTGCTGCAAGCTTGGCATGTACTCCTCAACCTTGAGAATCGCCCCCGCATAAAGTCGACTTCGCCTCGCCTCCCCTTTGCGCCGCCGACGTAACCCTCTTGTCCAACGAGACTCCAAGCAAAATGAAGGGACACAGCTCTTATTCCCCTCAGCGTATGTTTGTCAGACACAATGACTAGGCAATTCGCGCTTCGCTGGTTCCGCCTTGGGAAGACGCCGCCGCGGGTTGTCTTTCGCATTTCCTGCCCCCGATGTTCAACGACCTGAAAAGAAAGAGGAGATTACCCGACGATCGTTTTTATCCGTTTCCGATTTTGTGTCCACCCAAGTTACGCGAGGACATGCGAGACAAAACTTCTACGAGACAGCCGGGCAAGATACTTGGTGCAGCTTTTTCTTTGTTAGGCGAGGTGTTGGAGGTGGTGGGAAGCCCGTTGCGAAGTGTGTTGTAGGAAACCCCAGAGAATCAAATGGGATCTTGTTGCTGCTACCTCTCCACATCGTAGCCTTTGAATGGAAAACTGCTTTGACTCTGAAAAAGAACTCGTGATTTTCTTCAGAAGATGTGTGATTTTGTGCATGTATTTTTGAAGATCCCGAATGCAAAAATCTCTTGGACTATCTTTCTCATTTCTCATTTTCCTTGGCGGGAGTGGCGTTGTGCACTCACTATAAGCAGGCATGTCGAGATTCGTAATGATCTTATGAAAACTGGTTTATTTATGAGTCCGGGTTCGCATTATTAATAATGAATCTGGACAATGCTCTTGGTGAGAATTGTGAAATACTGACACTTCCTCGCTTCAACTTCAGCGAGGCGGAGAGTTTTCTTTTTTCGCCGTCACCGTCGTGTTTCGGTGTGTGTCACTCAGCGTCGGAGCTGGATCGAACCAAGAGGCAGGACATTCTGGATCGAACCTTTGGATGGAACCTTTGGACGTAACCGAAACAAATCATTGAAGAAGCACGAAGGAAGGAGTCTCCCAAACGTGAGTCATCTGTTCCCCCTGCCCCAGAGA
>JADGJF010000293.1:0-24924 GCA_027596845.1 Quaeritorhiza haematococci | reverse complement strand
CCACAATCTTCGCCCCCCCTCCTCCCCCCTCCTCTCTAATCATCTCCAACCGTCCCTTCACTTCATCCTCCTCGCCGCCACCGCCGCTACCAGCACTTGGAGGCACATCGGATTCCACGCCTTGCAATGCCTCTAGAAGCTCAGTGGCATCAACCTCTCCATCCACATTCCCGACCGTCACTTGCGAGATCGATCGTGCACGTAACCCACTCGGTGGTTGTGATTGTGACCGAGAATGGGACCGCGATCGCGTCCGAGTGACATTCTGGGAAGATGCCTGCGAGTGCGAATTCACGTGCGAGGATGAGGAGTTTGATGAGGGCTGTGTGGGGTGCGAGGCTGTTTGCGATTGCGGTTGCGAGTATGACCGTTTATGGTTGGGTTTCGAACCTATCCGACCCTTGGCGCCGCCACTCAGAGACGAATCTTTTCTCCTCGAGAACGTCTCATCCATCGATCTCCGACTTCGAAGAAAATGCCCACCATTCGATGAGGATCCGCCCTGTGATACCGCAACGGCAGTGCCCCTCGGATCCAAAGGCGAATACTTCACAACCTTCCTATCCTCTACATGCTGTTCATACGCATACGTCAGTTTCATCCCAAAGGCAAGTTGGTAGAATCGAGGTAAGAATTTGTTCTGGATAGCCGCTTTGAAACCTCCTTTCGTTGGCGATGAGGGAGGACTGGTACCAGAAGAAGTAATGGCTTGCCCGCTGGAGTGAATACCGGCACCACCATCGGTCTCATCCGACGAAGACAGTGACGGGAATGGTATCGGTGCATTCCCAGGTAAAGAATCAGGAACGGACGAGAACGAAGAACCCAAAGGCCTTCCACGACCCCTTTCCACATCACCATCCCACCTTTCCCCTTCCTCGTCACCACGTTCAACCTCTCCTAATTTAGGACTTTGTCGCGGAGTCGTGCCTGGTCCTGAGACAGACACCATGCCCATCCCTGCATCCCCCGCGCTACTGGCAGGCTCACTCACGGTTCTCATTCGATCATTCCGTTGCTGCATCAACAATGTAACAGAAGGTGACGGGTCACTCCCCGTCTTTGTCCGCATACCACCGCGAAGGTAAGGCGGCGGCTGCGGTTCTAGTGGGTTGATACACGTTAAGGAAGACAGGGACGATGATGAAGACGAATGTCGCGGAGAAGCTGCGCTTGTGTTTGACTGGGAGGTTGCCGTTGTTGGGGGGGCTCCAAGTTGCACGTTCGTGTTGTCAGAAGTATACCCCATATGCAAACCTAATCCATTTATCACCACTTCACTACCATGGCCAGGACCAGCCCCAACTCCGATTCCCATATCCAAACTCCGTCGTTTCCCAAACAGCAACCGCCGTCGAGCTGACGGTGTCCGCTGAAGAAGCGGAGGTTGTTGCTGCTGTTGTTGTGAATATTGATGATATTCAGGTCCAACAGGGTTGAGACTCTTGGATTTGCGGAGGCCGATGCCATTGCGCTTCGAGGAACGAGGACTTGAGGCTGTGGATTGTGTTGGGGAGTGTGGTGGTTGAGTTGACATTGGAGTGGTGAAGGATGAGTGTGTCGTAGATGGAGGGGTCATTGGCGGTGAGAGCAGACCCGTGGGACTTGACGATACTGTTGCCGTCATCCCATTCGCACCAGCCCCACTATTGTTCGCATAACCTGCAGAATATGCCTGTGAAGGGGATCCCGGCACACTACCAGAAGACCTCATCCGACCAACACCCAGCATGTTCTGCTGCGTTTTATCGTCACCAGAATATTGTCGACTCCCGGCAACCGGACGCGACGACGACGGAGCAGAAAATTTCGAAACAGAGGAGCTACTACTACTGCGCCGATGCAATCGATGTGCTGACCATGACGATGGAGTCGAGGACATCATTGAACCCATCACCGGACTACCCCCACTACCTTCTCCACCCTCGTCTTCATAATCCAGCAGATGCGACGTGTACCGACCACGGACATTGTCACGGAACTTACGCAGCTTGTTTCGGATTTTGTCCATGCGGGAAAGAGGTTTACGTGGTGGGGATGGTTGTGGTGGTGTTCGCCCGGGCATTATTCCTGTACTACTCGGTACTGGCGGGACCACTACAGCACCATTAGCCACGGTAGAGACACTGTGCGGTTGGACCATCACCGCTGCATAAGGGGTTAGACCTGGTCGTGACGGAAGTTTGCGGCTCGGGGAGGAAGTTGGAGCTGAAGGACCGCCGAGGTAGGAATCACGACGGTTGGTTCCAGCAGGTGGACTTGGCGGTGGATTAGATCCCAATCCTTCAGGTAATATTCCGGCCGAATATCTAGAGGCTGATTCTCTGGAGGTCCGGTTATGATTACGGCTGGGAGACGATGAAAACGAGTCACGGGATGCGATGGAAGTTGCAGTCGAAGAGGTGCTGCCATGTGCAGACCGGCTACGGCGTTGCTGCTTGGGGCGATGATGCTGGTTGGTACGGAGAGAAGAAGAGCTCGAGGTGCGTCGTGGGGATGTGGCGTTCATAACAGATCGGCCATGACCTGAAGCCAGCAGCTGTGGCACTACGAATACGTCTACCGACCGAGTGTCGGATAAAGACGCGGAAATATTAGAACGCGCATCCTCCTCGTCCTCTTTATTTCGGACCGCACTTTCGTCTTCATCCCCGTGATCGCTGTCACTTCCTTCAATAACGCTGCCAGTACTCTCAACCTCATCATCTTCGTTCGCATGTGTTGTTGTCGCTTTCTCTGACATAATCCCAGACGATCGATCTTTCCTCCCTCCCTTGCCAGCACCCAAATCCGAGAAAGTGACGTCAATGTCCACATCAGGCTGGTCACGGTGTACAACCATGGTACCAAACCCACCCTCGTCACCACCAAGTAACAAATCCTCTTTCTCGCCTTTATCATCGTTTTCACTTCTTCTCCGTCCCCTTCTACCAGCACCAGCTTCCGACATACGAACGTCCACATCAATATCCGGTTGCTCATGATGTATAACCATGGTGTCGAACCCCAATGTTACCGTTTCCTCCTCCATTCGCATCGATTGACCACGCCGATCTCTGCCCCCACTCCCGCGACGCACCCCTCCAAGCTCCACCTCAACATCCACCTCCGGCTCATACCGATGCACAACCATCGTGTCATACACAAACCCACTAGACTCATCCCCGATTTCCATATGTACACCCTCAAACTTCCCCTTCACCCTCCCCCTCCCATCAACATCAACATCCAATTCAACCTCGGGCTGATCACGATGCACAATCATAGTCCCAAATCCCCCGCTGTCTTCCTCGATTTGATCTTCCGCTTCAGCACCAGACTCCGCCACTTCCGCGATATCGCTCAATACATTCGTGAAGGCGGGATGGTGGTGATGGTGGTAAGGAACATACGGAATATGATGATAATAATACGCATTAGCATCAAAAGTATGACCGTTTGCACCAGTACTCGCAACACCCGTACCCATGCCCATAGTCGCGGGAGACACCAAGCCCAAGCCCAAATTCACATCGTATCCATTCATATAATCGTTCATAGGCGATCGTGCGGGATATGCACCGAATTCGGCAATGGCGGAAGGTAGCTCTGTGTCAATGTACAAGTTTGCTCTTCCAAAGTCTCCGCCTGCTACGCCAGCCATTCCCCCCACCCTCGTACTCATGACAGGATCAATCGCCGAAGGTCCAATCGCGTCTCTGAACTCGTAATATGCCGGGGTGTTGGAAGGCAATGATGAAAGTGGGGAAGGTGATATCAGAGGGTAGTATCCATCGTACGATGTTGGGGTCGGTGTGGCTGTCGAAACACTCGTTGGGCTCTGCAGCAGGTGAAGTTGAGGGGATGAGGGGGGAGGTGTGGAACGGTGTGGAGTGGCGTGTGGAACTAAAGGAGATGAGAAGTTTGTTGGGAGACTCCCATCCGAGGAGGCTCTCCTATGTTGACTGCGGTGCTGCTGTTGATGGTGTTGATGAGAGGACGAGTTCAGAAGCCGCCGGAGTGAGGGAGAACGTGCGGATGTTGATGGCGTCATACTCTGGGCACGAGACCGACGCGGTGAAACTGGAGAGGAAGATGAGGGAGAAGATGATGGCGACGCGTTTGATGGTATAATAAGCGGGGACAGTAAGGATGCTGATTCGCGGCTGGATCTTCGACCCGTCCACATTGATGTCGTCGGATTTTTTGATGATGGGGCCACGGTTGATGTTGATGATGAAGGTAGGACTGAGGGTGATTCCTTCGGATTAGTCGTGCTGTGATTGTCGTTGGACAAGAATAAACCTTCCGGTCCATCATAATCTGGTATATTTCTGTGAATCACCATGGTCCCAGTCTCGAATGCGCCATCACCCTCTAGATGTCCGCCAGTCTCGGAATCCACTTTCGACGTTTTCTCTTGTGTTTCCTTTCCATGATCCTTCCCATTTTCGTCCCGTTCCCCACCAGGCCCCATGTCGTCCTCACCATCCGAATGCACGATCACCGTCCCTTCACTGCCTCTAGAACTGCCCGACTCGGTTCGCACTTTCCCATATCGAGAAGCAAGGGCAGCGGCTGCAACGGCAGGAGGAAGCAGTGGTGGCTGTTGCTGTTGTTGCTGTTGCTGCAATCTCTGTTTGGGAGTGTGAATAGCCGTCTTTGGTTGGTTTAGTAATGCCGATGGAACGGATGGTGGAGACGACGACGGCGACCGGTGGTGCTGCCTGTGACCTTGACGTTGCATATTCGTATGTGGAAATTGCGACGGTTGGTCCCGCGATGGGACTTGACCACGCTGCTTTTGAACTCCTTCCTTAGAGCCGTGTCCAGGCCGTACAGTAAGATCGTTTTTGGGATGCAATGGTGGTCTTTGATGATGCGGGGGGATTTGTGCGGCGTGAGGTCTTATTGTTTCCAAAGCATAATGTCCAGGGCCAGACCCAGACACATCTGCAGCGGCATGTCCGTTCTCAAATTCACTCCCAACGTTAATGCCTCTAATTGTTCCTACATCAAGTTCCATCTCGATTCCAAGCGGCGAAGGGAAGGGGGGTGAAAATGGAGAACCAACGCCCATCCCCATCCCTATCCCTATCCCTATCCCCACCCCTCCGTGTTGAAGAAGTTGCTGTTGCTGCTGTTGCTGGAGAAAACGTCTGTACCGTTCTCTTTCCATCTTCTCCCGCGCTTTAGCGGCCCGCTTTCTTCTCAATTCTTCCTTGCACCGCAGCACCTCGTGAACCTTTTCCAGCAAGGGTCTTTTTAAATCATACAGCAAACGCTCACGCTCGCTTAGGTTGCGGTAGTCATCTGAGGACAATGTTGGTGAGCCCGGTTGATGTTGTGCAGATGGGAACGGTGAAGGGGAGGAAGAGCGCCGCGAAGAAGAGGACGACGACGACGTTGACCTTTTGTGACGGCGTTGATTGTGTTGCTGCTGCGCTCCGACGTGCTTTGCGATAAAAGGATGGGTCAACAGGTCTCGAGCTGAGGGACGTCGTTTGGGATCTTTAATGAGGCACAGAGAGATGAATTCATTGAATTCGGGGGAGTAGGCAGAAGGATTCGACAGTGTCGGTGGGGGGAGAGAGGGAATTTTGAACATGGCCTGCATACTCGCGACAAAAGGTTTTTGGTGAGTTGGAAGTTTTGAGAATGGTGAAACAAAATGCGGGAAATGAAGTGCAGATCTGTCAAGGCATAAAACTCTTCATAGCGAAAATTAAAAACCAAGTAGTTTCATTCAACTCACCCTCATCGGATGCAACTCCGCATGTGGCGGCACACCTTCTGTCATTTCGATCGCGGTGATGCCCAAGCTCCAAATATCGGCCTTGAATTTGTTGCCGTTCGAGAAAATATGAGGGATTATAAGGTGGGGAAAACGGAATTAATACATGAACATTAATCACAGCACTCCAATGATGCGGGCGAGTGGACCACGAACTCAAAAGCTCACCTCGGTACCGTAATCCGATCCCGTTATCACTTCGGGACTATTGCGTGAGGCAGCGAAACACAGGTGAGAGGGTGAATGACGATGTAAGTGCATGACAAAAAGTTCAATGTAAGGCAGAAACGACACGCACCTCATCCAATATGGGGTACCAACGATGGAATTCCGAAATCCGACCGTTTGGGTAAGCTTCTCAGAAACCCCAAAATCGGCTTTTACAACGGCGTAATAAAAAATACGTAAGTAACTCCAGATTCTGAAATGAATCTGAGCCAAATATGTCGACATCTTACCAATTTTGACCTCTGCATCATCCGTCAACAGTATGTTCGCGCACTTGACGTCGCGGTGGATGATATTCCGTCCGTGCAAAAAAGCAAGAGCTTCAACGGCAGCGGCAAGGACGACTGTAGTCTGTTGCTCGGTGAATGTTGACCCGGTAATCTCGATGCAGTCGGTGATAGAGCCCGCTCCACAGTAATCTGTCAGAATCTGTTTGCATTAGAGGCAAGGCAGGTGAGGGTTTCAAGGGCATTGTCGTCAGAATGGGGGCGATAACTTTGAGAAAAAGTACACAAATACACCACAAAACGCACCCAAATACAGTCGTCGACGAGGATGGAGCCTTCAGAGTTGTCACCATACAGACATGATGGAGAACCGTTAAATGATGCTGCCGTGGTTTTAACAAATGAGTGACACTTCAGTTCTCACCGTAGTATTGAACAGTATTCTTGTGACTGCACTGGCGAAGCATGTTGATTTCTCTCTGTATGCTTTCGCGATCGTTGACCTTCCCTATGAGGACCTCTTTGATAGCGAGCACTGCTCCTGTCTGTTTCAAAACTGCTTTGAAAACGGCACCGAAGGCTCTGTTGTGTACACCCGAATGTTGGTGGCAGTCAAATGAGTCAACTGGATTACTGCCCCAACCCACCAAGTACTAATTCTCGATGAAGTTCGCACTCACCCTTCCCCAAGCTTTTCCTGGATTTCAAAGATCTCCCTCGGATCCTGCTAAGAAGAACGTGAATCGAGGTAATCAATATGGCAGTTCTGGTGAACGTTACAGCCAACATGATTCAGTCCGAAGATCACTGGTATTCACCCCGGTATCGCCAGACCAGTGGAAATCCCCATCGACGTGGAGCTTGCTCTCGAAGTTGAACGGCCCACTGATGGAAACGCGGCCGTCGGGTCCTCGAAGGCCCCGACTTGGTTGACGTTGCAAGACATGTTGTTTTTGGATCTGCTGCTGTGGCTGGGCTGGATTTGTATCGTTTGATTCCTCTCGGTGGATAGGGGTAGGTGGTCGTTGGTCTACCATGGCTGCTGTTCCGAACACCCTCCCCCCGGCCTCTCCATGACTTTCGAAGAACGATAAATCTGTTCAGAAACCCCGAATATAGTTTGTTTTGGGTTGGTCGTAGTTGGGATTTCCGCAGCTTTCAAGAAGGCAGACGATCTGTAGTCAGACAAACAGGTTATTTTCTTTTCAGATTGGTATTGACGGTTTTCATTCGTGCTCCTGGAAGATCGCATAGAAAACTGACTAAAGGGATGGTCAACCAAGATACAGGAAGTTAGAACGGGAAAGAATCATAGTGAAAGGAAATGAACAGATATTTCAACGCCAGTCTCGTCGGAAGCGGCCCTCCTTCGCATGCGACCCGCTCCAACAAGCATAAAAACGACTTAGAATTTCGGGTTCTTGCTGCCGCATAATCCCCAGCATAATCCCCAGCGTCGAGAATGATGGAAAGTTCAAAGAAATACCTCTTCACGCAGTAATCCTCCTCTGGCATTGAGATTTGCGAAGATCATGCAAGTCGCTATGGGGCGCTATCAACACTTGCACACCTCAAACTGCAAGTTACACAATGTTGCACACAGCAAAAGTGTAAACTTGGTGCTGTCAGAGAGGGCGGCGTGATGGCGGCGACTCCTGCGAACTTATGGATAAGCTACCGATATAAGCCTGTCGAGGTTCCCACCAACGAATGTTGGGATGTTGACGATCTCCTCAAAGCTATAATGGCAAAGTCGAGTTGTGCCTATCCACTTGGACTTCCTGAGGACCACGGTCCGCTTTGTCTGCACTACCACCCTTCCATCGCCGAAGATACCGACTCTCTTCCTTCGGATCTTTCTCTCGCTCAACTCTGCCAACAACCAGGCTTTGTCAACTCATTTCAGTATCCGCTCTTGATCAGAATTGGGACAGCTGGTAATTTGTGTTCCTCTTGTCTATTCAAGCAACATCAGGAGGTTATTGTGCTAACTCTTCATATCGCATGGGCGTCCACTGTGGATACTTTTTTAGAGTGGTCGGTAGTGACGGCACCACCTGCGCAAACGTACACTCCTGAGCTTGTGGTCTTCGAGTTGCCAATGTCATACCTGGAACACACAGGACTCCCGGCGCGTAGGCTCGTTCTTTACTGCCGCTCTCAGTTTCATCAGCAGTTCAAGTTCCTTGAGGACGTGCTCAACACTCGGAAATCAAATAATAGTGGATTCAGAGAAGCCAACCCCTTCACCCTTGGTTGGATAACTGGACCGTGGGGCGCGGGAAAATCTACCACCGCCCTCGCGTTTGCATCGACGCTCGATCGTGGTAAATGGACAGTTACCTGGCTACATCTGCGTCGTGACGAGGCTATGTGCGTTCAATTTGTTGGCAACCAAAAACGAGCGCGAGTCATCAAAGGGGCCTGTTCCCATCAGATAGAGGACGTCCTAACCGATATCGACATCACGGAGCATCACCACATCGTCTTTTTGGACGGGTATACCCTACAGGACGGACAACGTGAACAATACATGGCTTGTATCCGATGGCTTGAGTCAAACTACGAAAAGCATCGACTGGTTATCATCTGCTCAACAGCATGTCGCGGCCACATCTCCGAGACAACGGACATGAAACGTAATTGCAAGGAATTCTTTCTCGAATCGTGGAGACTGGAGGAGTATTTGGCAGCAGTTCGGAATGACAGCTTTTTCCAAAATGTCTGCAACGGGATCCTCGACTCTACGGGTTGGGCAGCGGATTCACACAAAGCACAAGACAATTTTTCTCGGGATGAAATCGTCAAATCCAAGTACTATTTTGCGGGAAACTGCCCACGGTTCATGTTCGACTATCCAACGACAGATGTGGTTGACTGCATCCAGTCTGCTGTTGCGCTTTTGGACGATATTGTACCATACGTTCAGTACGGCAAGGGCAAATCCTCCTGCAATGCCGTTACGCATCTTTTTAGCCGGCATCTTGATTCTCCTCATCGTTGGTCCAAAACTGCTGTGATTAGTCGATTCGGGGCATCACAGATAGCCACGAAGCTTACACCATCGTCCATTCCCGTCCTTGCTGATGCCCTCTTCCACAACAGATCTGGCATGGATGAATGGCTGCTTGAAATGTGGTTCGTTGCCAGCTTGTGCAATGGGGGCTTTACGTTTTTCCACGATGGGAAAGCGGATGCCTGGCCTGAGTCTCGTGTGGAGGCGGTTGACCTGGAGAGGATCGCGAAAATACCAAATGATGCGGTATGGTGGAAGCCTACTTCGGTGTGGATTCCAGGCGGTTACGACGCTGTATTCTTGGAGAAGGAGGCGGGGCTGGTACGATTTGTGCAAATCTCTCACGATGCAACGCATGCATTCCGAATTGAGCACTTTCGAAGGCTTTTGGATAGGTTAGCACAGCTCATGAAAATATCACGGTTAGAGATTTGCCTTTTGTCGCCGCGTAGCAGCGACCAAGTTCAGATATCAGTAGTCACTGGGGAAGGCTTGCTGGCAGAATTTGACGGTTGGGAGAAAGGGAAAGAACGAAATGCAATCAAAAGGTGTTTTGTGGATATTGTTTGGCAACCGAAATAAATTGAGATGTCCATACATCAGAAAGCTGAAGACTGTGTGAAAGCCGGTGCTCGTTTCATCAATGCAGGGCGTGATCGTTATCGATTTTGATGTTGCAAGTCGTGTTGCATCAGCACGCTTTCCAAAGAGTGGAAAGTAGCAAAGAGAATGAAACGTAAGTACATCTCACGATTTCACATCCTGGAGTGCCAGAAATTGCTCCCGGCTTGGAATGAACAATGTTCATCACAATCCACAGAACTCGAAAGGCGTCAACCTGCCATCAGCCGAGGGCCTCAACAGTTTTTGCTCCTTGGTGCAAGCCGATGTTTCGGACAACTTCCAAATCCGCCGCGCGATGAAGGAGATCCATCTGTCAGAACGAGGTGAACGATTGCTCTCTTGTTTATTGTTCAGTCTCGATGTTTGATTGTTAAGAGATGGGACTCCATGGACGGGTATTGCCCGGCCAACATCATAATATGCTCAGAGGGTGTCTAGCTAGCAAGAAAACGAAGTATATGTTGACGAGAGGGCAGGGAAGGGGCAATAAACATCTTGGTACGATCATTCAGGTCTATTTTTGCCTCTTTGTATTCGAGGTCGGGCATTACTGGCATCCATGAGAAAAATTACAAAATCAATTAATCTATCATTTCCTCTGTCAGGATATTTACAAATTCCATCATAACGAAGTTTTAATTGGCAGTAAATATATCGAATCGGTTTAGAGGGTTCCCCAAATAAATAAGCTGACCACCCCATCGCAACTCCTCAGACAAAACCATCAGCACGGTCTCCTTCCACACATGTCCGGCTGCGTCCACATCCTATAATCATGCCAGAATCTCCGCTCCTCGACGTCGCCCTACCCCATATTCAATCCCTCAATAACCGTGGTGGCTGTGCACGGCAACCCCCCTTTTCGACGAACTCTTGAAATTTCGAGGCCGGCGGCAAAGGTGTTATTCCAGACATTCCACATTTTCCTCCGCCTTTCCCGTCGTCTGAACCGTCTCCTCCGCAAACGTGACGTCCAGCGCCACCCTTCTGTCATTCGCTGATGACCATGACTTCAATTTCGGCAGGTAGCTTTTCCAAAACATTGTACGTTTCCACCATCTCTCCCGTCTCTTGAACCGCTTCCTTTGACATCCAGCCACCGCACTGCGCCCGCAATTTTTATTTAACCTTTTACACCACACCGTCATTCCCAAAAAAGTCCCCCTGTTAACAGGACACTCCACCATCGCCGAGAACGTCACCTCGTGCGGCCTGTATCCCTACACAACAAGCTCCCTGTAGCACCCAACGACCCCAGACACATCTGTAGTCTTCATATAGTCGTTGAAGAAAATGTTGTAGATCTCGATGATGGACGGCGGGCCTGTTCTGTCCTTGCTTTGTCGTTATGGGGTGCCATGAGCCCGTACGCGTTGACTACGCGTTGTGTCGAAAGATTGGTTTCACTCCCAAAACGCTGTCTTCACCGTCCTCTTGAACCACTTAACCCATCGCCCGCAGGACGCTTCAAACCAAGCATTCATCCGCCTCACATTCCCAACCGCCTTCTTGAATCTGTTGAAAGCCGGACGAATTCTCTGCCCCTTCTAAATCATACATCGCAGAAACGACTCTGCGCCGTGCAAATCCACCGTCAAGCAACCGCGAGCATTGCGCTCATTATTTTCTGCGGTTTCATTTCCGGAAGTTTTTCTCAGCTCTGGTGGTGAAAGCAGTCAAAATGATTGATGAATAAAACTGATCCGGTTGTTGTGTGCGCATAGGACACATATGATATAGTTGCACCTCCGTATTCCAAACATCTCGCTTGGCGTACCACCCGAGGACAATGTTTATGTTGTGCACGTCCGGGAGAGGAGCTGGAGGAGTCGGCTCCACAGCATGTTGTTGTAGATGATTCGATCCCTTAGTTATGCTTGTTCAGCAGGCCGTAATGCGGTTGCATGTTTTCGTTTGGAGTTGCACGCCAAGATGCAGCATGCTACATGGCAGCGGAATGGAGCTGCCAAAGACGCTTCGTTCGGGTTGGTGCTCTTGATCAGGTTTCCTAGCCGCATTCTGCAGAAGCGTCTTCTTCAGCAGCTGTAAAAAGCTCCCAAATCCACGATACCGAGAATTCTTGATGGAATGTAATATCAGCAAGATAAGCAACAGCGTTATCCGGCATGTATCGTAGTTGATCAGAAACGAGTGCTGAACCAAAATCACGGCGTAGAGGAGCTTGTAGTGCAACTGCCGTTCCGGAAACTGACCCGCCGGTACTTGACGATAAAAAAAACCAAATAGTGTGACCACGCCCGTACAGTGTCCCCGCCCGTTATTGCTACCAAATGCATATCTGATATCCATCACTATCCCTCTTCGCAACGTGGGTCTAAGTTTCTTTCCTCGGATTGTGATTGACTTGAAGCGCATCACCCGTCTTCAGCGTTTCTGTCAATTCCCCATCAACGTTGTTGATGGGTCTTCGCAGTCGTTGCTACAGCCGTCGGTTTGAATCCGAACCATTTTCACTGACAACAGCGCAGTCCGGCATTTGGAAGAAAGACTTCTTTCAGTTCCTCCGAAAGCAATGTGCGCTGCTTGACCCCAACAAATGGTGCCCTTTGTTCAAGCGGTTTTGGGGTGGCTTCACAATGGAGTCCGCAGTCCAGCATATTTGGTCAATATCGTGTCCGCCGCTGTCAGACTGCCGTTTTGTGATTTTGCTTGCCATGTGCAGTTGTTGAAGACTGGAATCTGATGCAACATGCATGCTGTCGTGTTCTCTCCAAAATATCGAGTCCATGACCACTTTGACGTTGATACTTTTCGTTCATCCCTGATACAGAAGATCCAACACGATCTCACCTGAGTTCACGTTTGCTTACCCGTAACTCGACAATCAAGCGATCGATTTAGACTACTGCCCCATAGACGCGATGATTCTCTCGAATGAAGGTGCATCCAAAGACCTTATACCGATCCATCACAATTCCAATCAACCAGTTGATAATCGACAGTTGCCGATGGTTCTCTATGTTCAGCAATAGACTCGACAGGATCTTGATGAGCACGATATTAAGCCCGATTGCCATAGTTTTGGGATCGCAATTAAGAATACGAATCGCCCCGACTGTGTTGCCCAGGAGCCGAAAGCCAGATCTTCGCTGGTGCTATAACCGTGTTCCATCATCGACTCGAGAAATCTGCTGTGTATGTCGCGTTTCTTCTTCTTTGGTACACATACTCAGAAACGATCATGGGTGAGTGTCACGACGCTTGGGTATTTGCCCTCGGGACTTCCATACTCTTCGTAGGCTCTCAACAGGATGTGCGGGCTGTGCTCGCTCGATGAGAGTCCGCCGACTTCATAAGCCAGTTAGATATCCTGATCAATTGACCATTGCTTGCGAAGAATAGATCCAAGTTGTCTTGCAGAACGCCCAGACTCTTTGGGTATGTGGAGGAGACAGAAGCTGACTCCAAAGTCGCGGCATAGTATAGTTCTGATCTCTCGTGCCGATGCAATTTGAATGGAAGTTAGCCCCGATCCGGAAACAGTCCGAGATTTGCTGCCTTTTCGACACTACACCCCCCATATCAGTTTCGCCACACCCTTGAAATCTGACGGTTTGTTAGGCATAGATCATCAACGTGAAATTCTGCATGTCATTGTTTTTTCGCAGATCCCACTCTAACGATCGTCCATGCAGATGACGGCGGAGCCATTGAATAACGTCCTGTCCTGTTAGTTAGCAAGCATTCAGCCCCCTTCTCATTGTGTCATAATGGCTGGTCGCATCCGTAGAATCCTCTGGGAAGATTGCGGAGGTTACCCCATACTCTCTCCGCACACCTTCGTACAAATCCCAACAATGACACCTGCTCCCGAGTTTCCAAACGCTCAAACTCGCGAGTCTTGGCCAAGAGGAGACGATTTTCATGCGATACTTCACCACCGAGCCCTTTTACAAATCCACCGCCATTGAAATGCCCTCGCTATCCTCGTGGACAGTGATATTTGTTTCTTGTATGCGATCGGCCGTTGTTGCTCGAGTGCATCATCTTATTAAAATTCGTGTAGTGGGTTCGTGGTCGCAGTTTGGGTCAAGCACCCATGAGATCGTGGAAATTTTATGAACCCCATAGTACTGAAGCATCCACGGAAATCGACAGAAGCGGCGATGGAATAATGGTGGTGTCGCCGAGCGGAGTAAGCGGAACGGGAGCAAGCAGCAGGTTTACAGGAGATAATCGAAATGGCATTGACCTCCGCCAAACTCCTCCAGGCGCAGGGCAGTGCAGTCAAGGCACACTTTTCTCGATTGCTTTGCATATACTTTTGTTGTCGTCCTTTGTATCTTGTCATAGATGTTTATCTTTGCACTAAGACACATATGCGACAGCTGGCAGAACTGCGGCGGAGTTGAAAAACGTGAGTGGCCTCCAAGATCACATCGTCGCCATTTTGACTATTGGGTTGGGAAAAGAACGACGTTCCGAACGTGTGATCTTGCCCCTGTCTGTAATTTGTCTCGTGATGTGCGACAACAACAAGATTGAATGGATTTTGATCACAATAAACCGCGCTTGGGGAGGTGTCGGGGCACGGGACCCACAGGTGATGTTGATGAAGTGGTGGATGGTGGTGAGGTGACGATGAACAGAGGATTGGTGATGCCTCAACCGGTCATCCCACCAGAAAAACCAGCAAATCCTTACCTTTGAACCACCAAAATTCTCGCATAACCAGAATCAAAACAACATTCGGAAAGATCTTGATGAGTAGGTGTGAACGCACCATGACGCACTCCCATACCGTCGGAAACATCGACGAGGCCCCTGATCCTGTCGTCCTCCGTTGATTTTGGTGGGGCTGCTGCTGACGGACTCATCTATCCAGATTTTAGCCAAACAGATGTGGTGATGCGGATGTGAGTAGGAGTTTGTGGTGAGGACGCCAAAGTCTTTTTTGTTTGATATTTGATGGGGCACAACTCCCAGCCGCCTCAACTGCTCACCCCACCGAAAGGCAAGGTTCGCGATTATGGCATATTTGTGCTTGAGGACGGCGGAGAGTATGATGAGGAGGAGGATGGTGACGTGGTAGTGAATGATGGAATAGTTGAGGGTGGGAGCGTGTGGTGTGGAATGGCGGCTTGATCAAGGAAAGCAAAACAAACTTTCGAACCGACACACAACGCCATTCGCTCAACCACTCACTCCACCCAAAGGCATATTTGGTGATTTTGCCGCGGAGTCTGATCGAGGACGGCGGGAGGGTGATGAGGAGGAGGATGGTGGGTTGATGGTGGATGTCGGAATTGGTGATGCGGATGAGGGTGGGAGCGTGTGGTGAGGGAGGGCCAGAATTTTCTTGTAATGCCATATGCCCTAAAGATATTATTTCTCCGCCAGCGTAACAACCATCCAGTCGTCCTCATATGATTCCTCCGGAGGTGTTGCTGACGGATACTCTAATATCTCGTAAGTCTATTTCTCCCGCTAGCTCACAGCCCCATCCGGTCGTCCTCAATATGATTTCTCCGGAGGTGCTGCAGCGTCCCTTTTGATGTCGGAAGAAAAAGCGAGCTCCACGCCTTCACCGTCCACTCCGCCCAAATGCAGAGTTTGTGGTTTCGGCGCGGAGTCACATTTGGGAATGGCGGGTGGGCGATGACGAGGGGGATGGAGAGGTGGTGATGGAGACGGCATTGATGATGTGGATGAGGATGGGAGCGCGTGGTGAGAGCAAGGTTCTACTTGCTTGCTGGACGGTACGCAAACCCATACCTAAACCTCTCGCCTCACTAGAAGGTAGAGGTTGTGGTTTTGGCGGGGAGTCACGCTTAGAAACGGCGGGAGGGTGATGAGGAGGTAGATGGAGAGGTAGTTGTTGTCGGAATTGGTGATGCGGATGAGGGTGGGATCTTGTGGTAAAGAGCAGGGGTCGGATGCTTGTATTTTACACATGTATAGAGAGACATAGTATTTCTCCGTCAGAGCAACACACTCCAGTCGTCCTCGTATGATTCCTGCGGAGGTGTCGCTGACAGATACTTTACAATCTCGCCCATCTGTTTCACAGAACATTTCCCCGCCAGCCCAAGGCACCAGTCCAGCCGTCCTCGAGATGATTCCGCTGGAGGTGCGAGCAAACTTGTCTTGTTGATATAAGACGAAAAAAGCACACTCCCATACCTTAACTGCTGACCCCACCGAATGAATGGCAAAGCTTGCAGTCGTGGCACGGAGTTGCCAGAAGGTGATGATGATGAGGATGGTGAGATGATGGTGAAGACGAGAATCGGTGATGAAGGTGAGGATGGGAGCGTGTGGTGAGGACGAAGTTCTACAGAACTTCGTAGATCTAGACCGGGCACAACTTCATCTACCTCAATCCCTCCCCACCACCAAAAAGCAAGGTTGAGGGCTTGGGCAGAGTTGTGCTTGAAGGCGGCGGGAAGGTGATGCGGAGGAGGATGGAGGCGCGCGGTATTGAAGGGTGTGTTGAGTCAAATAAAAAAAAATTCATTTCATTTTCAGAGTCGAGGTATTATTTGCCGCGACCGCTCCCCCCACCAAAAGGCAGGGTTCGCAGTCTTGGCGGAGTTAAGCATGGTGTACAAAAGAGGGTGATGATGATGGTGATGATGAGGCGGGATTGGTGTTATGGGTGAGGATGGGGTATGAATCGAGAGGCGACGACGGTGCGGCATTGGGAAGGCGGGTTGGATCTACTGCGACGGCCTCACACGAAGCCACTCGTACCTCTCCTTGAGGGAGGCGGCACTTGGACGTTCGGCAGGGTCCATCTTCAGCAAATCTTGCACCAAACCTCGAATTTCAGGGTTTTTCGTCAACATCCTGAAAGTGAGAGGGCCACATTCCTTGATTTCGTCGGCATTTCTATACGGGACGCACCCTTCGCAGAGTCGGAATGCCGTTACCCCTACCTCCCACATGTCAAATTTGAGGGGATCGGCGGGTAAGTTTTGGTGGTATTGGGGTGGGCCGTATTCAGACGTTCTGAGTTCCATGGAACAAAGCCAGAAGGCATGATTCAAAGTTGTCAGTTAGAGTGAGAGACAGGTCAGAGAAAAATAGAAAATTGTTTCTTTTGGTTAGCTCATGCACTGTTTTCTTGCGAAGGGAACCCAGATGAGTGCCTGAACAACAGGGGTTTTTGGATGATCACTTACGTATTGTCTACCTCCTCGTAATCATCAGGATCCACATCCTTCATAGAGAGGCCGAAGTCGATGAGTTTTATGGCGCCCGTCCAAACATTCACGAGCATGTTGGCAGGTTTTATATCGATGTGGGCGACCCGTGCTCCATGAATGTATCCCACAACCTCGACCAGCTGCCTTATAATCTTCTTGGCGGCAGCCGGCTGCAGTGGCCCATGGCTGTTAAATCAAATCAAAGAGAATTTGCATTCGCTTCAGAATCACCAAGTGATGCACACGTCCAGGGGACAGAACAACAAGCATAAAACAAAGGAAGCGGGAAAAAGGTAAATACTTTTGACAATACTTTTCGAGGTTGACCCACGTGTTTCCTCCCAGAAACTCGAACATCATCTTGGTGTTCTTCCCCTCCCGTATAAATCCGAAGCATTTAATGAGGCATGGGTGTTGAAGCTGGAATCGAGTTGTAATTGAATACAAACTTTATGAGCATACCATATCTCAAATGCAAAACATCAAGAATTATCTTCGCAAAACACAAACAAGAAGGCACAATGAGTTCGTGCTTACTGTTTTCCCAAGCAAGACTTCCAACGGCAGCTTAACACCCCCATCAGTGTCGACCCAGCGATCCATAGTGAGACGTGGGCATTCTTTCATGGCGATATCATGTGCGATGAGGGACCCCTTGCTCACCACACCACATCCCCCACGTCCTACTTCCGTGAGGTCAGCCGCGATGGTGACTTGCTTGCTGGGGATCACGAAAGAATCAAGGAGCTTGTTCGAGAGCTCCTGTGATTGCTTTTTGAAGTCTTCGCAGCGTTGCCTTTCGGCAGCCAGCAGAGCGTCCTTGTTGCGGATCATCTGCAGGAGTTGCTGAATTTGCAAGTCTTTTTGTGCAAGCTCGGTTTCCATCGTCCTGCGGTATTCCGCGGCATCAACTTCCAGCTGTTGAAGGCGGGTGCTCTGTTCAGCTATCTTGTTTTCCGCACCACGACGAAAATCCAAATCAGCGGTGGCATCTTGCAATGCGCTTCGCTTAAGGGACTCTGCATTTTTGATGGCGTCAAGCATTTGGGTATCTACTTGACAGAGGTGGGCCTCGAGATTAATGAGGCGGTTGTTCAGGTCGGCCTCCGTTTGTTCCTTTGATTCCACCGTCCGCAGAGCATCATGAAGCCTTGCCGCTTGAACCTCATTCTCCCTCTTCTCAGCGATATACAACAGTTCAAATTCTCTGGCCTTCACTTTAGCCATTGTCTTTTCATAGTCCAGACGCATTTTTATCCAGGCGTCTTTCCCGAACTCATCCTCCTCCTCCCAATTGTTAACATAGCAGAGGGCAGGCATGTTGATGAAACTGATTGCAAGATGACAATGAGGTACGTGGACCGGAAATGGAAGCCGAAAGGATTCCATGTCAGAAGGGACGAGGGAGGAAGAGGGGACAGGAAGGAAGAGAATCATCCGGGATATCAGAATTTGTCCGAGTAGTAAACTCTTTGGGTAATTTTTCGAAATCTCCAGACGCGATATTCTTCTCTGAGCTCGTCTAAAAAGTCTCCTTCCCAAAGCTCACTTAACTCCGACGAGTAATCCTTGTCTCCCAACGTTGTGCGTTTCACTCGCAGATCACACAAGATGCCGACAGGTTCACTCTTACCTCAAACTTCCGGTACAATTCTAAAGCGACGCTCTTTCCCAAAACAATGATTAACACAGATTTCGAAGGAGATGGTGTGAAGGTGGTGGTGGTGGTTGGTTGGACGAGTATTTCCCTAGAGTAGGTTTGGTGCGAAACCAGAATGCCAATGATGAGGAAAAAGAATTAGATCAGCGTCCTCCGGGCAGAACGAAGAGCATAAAAAAATCATTCTTGACTTAATTCCCCCTAAATCCACCTGTAGACGTGCTGTCGCTGCCCTTTTGCTCTCAACGTGGGTCTTATCATACTTTGAATGGGGAACAAATACGCACCAGGCGGAATTGGGTCTTGAACGGAGTCGGAGTCAACTGTCTCGTCTGCTCCGGTAGTGTCCGGTTGTGTGTTGATTGAAAGAAAGGGTCTTTTGGAGCGAGGAAAGAGCACGTTGAAGGAGGTCAAGAGGTTTGAAGTCTGTAACGAGTCGGAATGACACCAACGAATTCTTGGTCTGGTGACACAGATTCGGATTCGAACTTGCCCCATTAATGATTTTCGGAGTTCGAACTAACTAAGTTACTTGAGGTGCACAAACTGTGCACAAACACCAAAGTGTAAAAGCTGAGTGCAAGCGGGTTTCTTTTCCAAAGTGGGTTTGTTCTGTTTTGCGTGTGAGGTGCTCTCCGCCGAATATAAGTCGGTAGTGAAATGAAACAAAGTAACCCAAGAAGGAAAGCGGATTATGTATGTCCACGCCATCACCTAAGCATTATTTCTGCGGTATTACTCCCCCTTTTTTTTGGCATTTCGCCTGCCATGGTCGGAGTTAATGCAGTTGATGGTCTGCAAGACTCTTGAAGTCGCCAGTGGTTCAACGTGCCGGTCTGATTCCAAAGTGTTTTTCCAGAGCCACTTTCAAAGTGTAATTTTTTTTTTGGCAATGAACGGCTGTAATATCTAAACAAAACATGGAAGAAGACAGTGACAATCGGAAGAAAATGTACATTCCTATATACTGAATACATAAAACGTGTGTGGGAAGTTTGGACTGCTGTTGTCGAAACGTCCCTCAAAATCTCCTAGGCCCCTACGCGCTCACACTGCCGATAACCGCCACTGTTGCCGTCAGCCCATCCGCGCTTATTTGTGGCTCCCCGAGGAACTCGCCTCTGAACCCAAACGCTAAACCCTGTACATCCGACTTGATTTCCGGCGGAGTCTTCAAAACTTCATTAAGGACCTGCGTCAACGCATTATCAATCGGTTGCGACACTACCCCAGTGATCAACTGCCGAAGCTGCTCGCTAATGAGCTTGTTGACAAACTCTTTCGCTTCATTTGGCACAGCGAGGGTGGAGAGGTCGAAGTCAAAGCGGTTGATGGTGGCGCTGACATCCTGAATATCAGTTACGAGTCCACCAGCGCCGTTGTTTTTGATAAAAACAGAGCCCCCGATGCTCGCAGTGACCGAGATGGCGATTCTTCCCACTGCTGAACCCAAGACAGCGATGTCGGTTCCGACTTGGAGGGCGGCGTCAGTGACCTGGAAACGGAGTTTGCCCTGATCGAGGGGAATCTCAAGTCTCGCAACGTCCAGTGATTCGATTTTGATGTTTTTGGCGGTGGCGAGTTCACCGTTCCCGATGGCAATAGGAATGCCCAGACCTCCAAGGGCGTCGCCGCTGATGGACTGATCTGGGATGCTGATGGTGGGGGCCATGGCCTTGGCGATCGGGACGACAACTTTGATGGCTTCATCGAACATATCTTGTCTCGCGGTGACGGTGAGGGAGTTTTGACCGGCCTGTTCGATGAAAGTAGTAACAGAATAACATTAGATCCAATGCTTTTGAGCCGACCTGAACAGAATTTGATGGGACTGTAAGTCGACGATGCGCCGACACCTACCGCTCTAGTCGAAAGTCCCAAGGGTGCACCGGATACCGGAGTGCCAGCGTATGATGCAGCGGCGAAGAGAGCAACGAGGAAATTGCTGAATCTCATCGTAATATTCGTCGAATCTATCAATAAAGGAAGGGTTTGGTTCTATGATTTGATTTTTGATCGCGTTCTCTGGAACTCTAAGTCTCGCGTTGATTTGGTGGTTTACACTCAAGCAGCCAGACTGCCCTTTTATATGGTCAAAAAACCAGATCCCTGGTCGCCGCCTTTTTGTCCTTTCGATACCATTTGAAACTCGACAACGGACACTACATTTTGGCAGTTGCATAGCCAGCGGCACACCGCGCCGCTTGCGCCGTTTCCCAAACTTCCGCTAGACTCACCTGCCCAGAACAAAAATTACATTCACCCACAAGACGAAGCAACTAGAGCAACCAGTAACGTCCAAGTAACGTCTTCAGTTTATGTGCACAACAGCTGACGGCGTCGTATGTTTAGGGCCTTTCTGGTTGCGTGTACTTATGCAGCGCGGCGAGCCAGTTGGAGACCCCATGTTTCAAGATCAGTCAAGGAAGTTGATACAGGTACAGTGGTTTTCACATTGGGCTTCACATCGGCTTCTAGTTCGGATTGAAACGTGCAGCCCTTGATTCGGTCCATGTCACGACAATCTTTCCTGAGGCGTCCTTCCAGCAGCTTTAGTAGCCCAAGGAACACGACCACATTTGGAGGCCTGGGTCCTAAATAAAGACGAGGAACATGCAGAAAGAACACATATACAGTGGTTTATAGGCTTCCTTGTTCTGACTTGTTCCTCAGATCCAGGCTCGCGTTGACTTGGTCAGAATTATAAGCGAAATTTATCTGAAATGTGTCGCATGAGTCACCGCATGCTGAAAAATGCCCCTTCAGAGACGATTCAATCGTCGTCATCATCACTATCCATCACGGCCCTTCGTCTCCCCGAATTCCTTTTCACAACCATATCATCATCCGGCTCATCCGCATCTTCATCCTCGTCCATCGGATCTTCTCGCCGTCCTCCCTTACCCCCACCTCCTTCTTCATCTGACGAATCTCTGCTCCTCTTCTGCTTCTTCTTCTTTCTGTCCCGACCGCTATCCGAATCATCGTCTTCATCTGATGAAGCTTCAGAGGAGGAAGAACGAGCATGTTTCTTCTTTGAGGAGGACGCTTTTTTGGCACGCATAATGCGCTGTTCGCGTTCTCTTTCTTCATCATCGTCATCGCCTTCGTCGTCGTCGTCAACTGTTTTGAAGAGCGATGACAGATGCGTAAGAACGGATCCATAAAGCGACTTGATCATACCAGTTGAAAATCATGTGCGAAAAAAAAACAGCCCAATAGGGACAGTTTGGACTGATCTAGGACAGGTATAGGGCACCATCACTTACTGAAATCATCTTCATACTGATCGAGGTTTCGGTCCGACCTACTACGGCTGGCATACCGATCATCGTCCGAAAATTCTTCTTCCAGACCGGCCTCTGACAAGCCCCCGCCAAGTCTGGCCATCGCACTGCGCTGCTTTGCTTCCATCCTTCTCCTCGCTTTCAGCTTCTCGTTTTCACTCTATAAAAAGAAAATTCCAGATTAAAAGTCCACCAAAGGTCTTCACGTTCCATCCAAAAAAGATGTTTTTCAAGAAACCAACCTTTTCAATGTCCATAATGAGCTTCTCGGGATCAACGGTCGTAGCAAAGAGCTTTGTTCGCCCGAACTTTCGGTGCTTGTTGGCGATAGCCATGGTGAGTTTCTTGTGGGTGATACTATTGGTACTGTGTGGTCGGAATGTCATCATGCGGTTGAAACGGGCCTGGGTTTGAAGGAACCCTTCTTCTTTATGTTGAACGACCAGGTACTGGTGCGCTTCTTCCATTTGGTTGACCGAGACCTCAAATAATTCTTCCCCGAGTAACAAGGAGAAGGAGTTATCTGACCAGCGAATGAGCCGAGCATTTGATTCTTTTCCCTTTTGTAGTAAACCCAAATGTCAGTTGAGTTCTGTTCTGGAGGCAGGTGTGAATATTAAATGGAGAGAGGTGAAAGCGAACGTACAACTATATTTCCTTCTTCATCCTTCGTATACCGCCATCGGATCCTGTTTTCAACCTTGAGCCTGATCCGTGCTTCTTCTTCGTCATCATCACCAGCTTCTTCTGCGTCTTCCTCGAATTCGTCATTACACGTCTCAGGATCGAATGGCTTCGGATCCACGGTCAAGAAGTTGGGCAGCCTTGCGAAAAACAACTTTTTTGGTCGATTGTTTGAAGAAACGGTTGATCATGAACAAACTGTTCGGAATATCTTCTTGGCAACCCAGGTAATTGTCAAACACCTACGTTGGCCGAGTTCGCAGAACCAATATCAGGTATGGAGGCCGAAATTGTCAACTCTTCTTTCGGTGTAGGTGACCTCGAACGACTCCGATCTCTGTCCCTTCTGCGCCTATCCACGTAAACGAATAAGCAGAGCAGGGGAAATAGTCAGCCCCAGTCACTCCAACCACTCTCGAGACTCTGACTGACCAGACAATGCCCGCTCTCTTTCCGGCTTAAAAGTTACATACTCTGCATCACGCTCATCTTCCGATCCGTCATCTCCAAAGAGGTCTTGGTCGTCAGCGTCCTCGTCACCGTCACCACGTTCTCGTTTACCTGCGTCCCTGCGTTCACCGTCGTCATCCGAGTCTGATCTATCGCCCCCCGTCCCTGCAGGTTTATCCATCGAAAGTTCCTTTCGACGCCGTGTGCTTGCATCATCGTCGTCGTCGCTTCCACTTGATGAAGAACTGAACTGTGGTGGTTTCTCCTTCTCCTTCTCCTTCTCCTCCTTGATTGCTCCATCATTGTCGCTATCATCGTCGCTGCTGTCCTGGATCCTTCTCGACTGACGCTTTGTATCGGCATTTGATGAGGAGGAAGGATTTACCGGAACTTGCTCTTGATCGGAATCGGAGCCAAATAAGTCTTCAAGATCGGCCATGGCGAAGTGAGTTCAGCAAGCGCTGCGCTGTTTTGGGTTTTGGGGATACAAATGTGTCACAGGAAGTGCCTCTCTGCCCACCGAACAAAAGACTTCTTTGCGCCTTGAAACCAGCGAAGGAGGCGAGACGAGCATAAGCGGAACTGTAACCCCCCGTTGATGATTGCGAGAGGGGTACTTCTCCCGATACAATTTCTCGACTTGCTTAAAAGGCAGGGTAATCCACCCATGATCAACTTCAATTTAGCGAGTTCAAGACGCTTCCTCAACAAATTATAATGTCTCGAGATCTTGGCGCGTTTCAAAACACGGGTGATGCGTTGGTTTCGGATTTCCTCCTCCCTCTTCCTGCTCTTTTGTTTTTTTTTGTGCAGGGTGTGGATGTGAGGGATTGGGAATGGAGTTTGGCGATGCGGTTGCGGAAGGCGGTGAGGGATTTGGATTCGAAGGGGGTGAGACCTAGTGTTTCGTGGTATGTATGGGCTGGTAGGGTTTCGCTGTTTGTGCGGGGACGACGGGGGTGAGTGCAGGTCGTGGAGGTGGAGGAGGAGGGGAAGAGGTGTTTGTTGTTGTTGTTGTAGAGAAGGTGTTCGTGTTAATCGGTTTCTGGGTTAGTTTAGTAGAGAAAGGAAAAGAAGGAAGAGGACGAAAGAGGATCGGTCATGAATATGAGTGAAATGCTGGACATGTAATGCGATATAGCGCTTCAAAGTCTCATCCTTCCTCGCATTCCAAAAACTTGCGACGGATCTCACTCGGCCGCATCACTCACCATAACAGGTTCAGTCAAACACCGACTCCTCCCATTCGCCTTCCTCATCATCGGTTCCTCTCCACCATTACTCGCAGCCTGCAAAAGTTCGCAAAGGTGACGCATCAAGGTGGAGTTCCGATACCGCATCAAAAAAGCAGGAGACGCGTCATTTATGGGGAAAACGCGTGGAAAAGAACAAGAAAAGGAGCGATCAAGGTCAGTACCGAGTATACAGAGCGTGTAATTCTGAAACAACACGCGAAACACGTAAGGGCGACGCGTTTTGGGTACCTGATCGGTGATTGCCATAATGACTCTTCAAATCAATTCAGTATTCACTATCGCAAGCGGAGACAAAGTACTGTTTGGTTGAATGAGGGGTTTGAGGTGGTTTTGTGAGATGAGGTGTGGGAAAGGATGGGTGAGGAGGGGGAGAGACACGACAAGAGGGATGGGGAGGAAAGGAACGCGTTCCTCAGCGTGGAGGGTACGATCGATAAGTGAGTCATAGACTTACCTTAACTCTCAAGGAAAGCAAAGCAGACACGGAGGAGCGGGTGGATGTCAAGTTCAACAGCGGACGGGGGGGATCACAAATCCGACGGTGGTGGGG
>JADGJF010000292.1:0-24954 GCA_027596845.1 Quaeritorhiza haematococci | reverse complement strand
CCTTTCCCCCCTCCACTACCGACAAATAATCGCGATCCCACAAGGAGAAGACCGCTTTCCTATTATACCCAAACAACCACTTCGAAACCCCTGGTATCCACCCCCCGAACGACCAATTTGGTTCACCCCACGGTGCGGAAAGAGATTGTCTCCGACTGCGACGGAGAAAGACATTCTGACGCTGCTTCTCCAGGAGGTCGAGGTTAATACCAAAGTATATGACGGGATAGGCGAAGGAGTGGTGGACAGGGCGGAACCGGCTGTGAATTGTACGAGCGAAGTAGATGCGGTGTGGACGGGTCTGGTGTGGATCCCCGGTTGTCTCGTCACTGGTTTGTTCGGTTTCCGGCGATTCGGGGATCGATCCGAGAAGCCAGACTGGGGGGTTTGGGGAGATGTGGTGGATGAGGGCTTGTAGGAGCCAAATGCTGGAGACAGCGACGGCGCAGGTTGTGAAGACCTGTTGCAGGTCCATGATGAGTTCCAGCTATGTTTTCTCTCTTCTTCTGCTTCACTCGTCTGTATGGAACTATGTTTCTCAGCTCTTCGTGGCGGCTGTCAAGTTGACTCACAATGGCGTCGGAGCTGTGGAGGTGTGTTATTGTTGACCAGGCATACCGAACACACATGTCAGAGCATATGTAACTCGACTGGCTTGCAGTTTCAAAACCACGGAAAAATCATCGACTTTCATATCCCCGCAAGGACGACCATTCCAACACCCCCTGCCGCTTGAATCGCAGCTGGGCAGCCCGCTTGTCCCGCATACCTGACAAATCACTCATCTGTCAAATGGCCCCCAAAAAGATCGCTATCGTCGTAAGTAACCGTCGAAGTGAACGAAACGAACCCCTGGCGTTTGAGGACTGCGAACTGACCCCTGCGTTCCTACTCTTTCGCAAATCCCTGGGGTCGCTCATTAGGGTTCTGGTGTATCCGGTCTCGGTGCTGCATGGCTTCTCTCGCGCCAACCAGAAGACTTTTCGGTCACAATTTATGAGGCCGGTTCTTATCCTGGCGGACACACCAACACCGTCGATGTGCCCTCACTTTCTGATCCATCAAAAGTATGTTAAAGCGCACGCATGCATCAAAGGCGTGGAATGTGCTGGTGTAGAGAGGTGGATGTTCTGGGACGGTTTATAGTTTCCAGAGTAATGATTTTGTACACGGTCCCCAAGATCACCTCGCCTAACCCCTCTCTTGCATTCAACCTCCCAGACCATCGGCGTCGACACTGGCTTTATTGTCTGTAATCCCGTCACCTACCCAAACTTCCTCCGTTTTCTCGATGCCCTCTCCGTGCCCCTCGAACGTTCTGATATGTCCTTCGCCATATCCCGCAACAAGGGCGAATTCGAATGGGCCGGTGACAACCTAAACAGCGTTTTCGCTCAGCGATCTAATTTGCTTCCGGGGAGCGGCATGTGGAGAATGCTGTATGATATAATCAGGTTTCATGAACATGCGCACCAGATCGCGTTGGAGGCCGACAAGTTGCAGTTCGACGACGAGGGACGGGTCAAGGATGCAAAAGGCGACAGTGTGTCGAGCAAAGGTGTGTAATCTTACGGTCTTGTCTTTCTCTGTTGCTTATCCTGCCAAGAGTTTGAATTATCCCCAGATTCCAACTAACCCGGTCTCCACTCTCCTTCAAAGATTTCCCCTACGCTTCCATGTCGATCGGCGAATTCTTCCGCCTGAACAATTACTCGGAGTTTTTCTACAACAACTACGTCGTCCCCATGACTGCCGCTATCTGGTCCACACCCGCTGATGTGACCTTCGACAAGTTCCCTTTCTTGACGTTGGTCCGGTTTATGCGGAATCATATTATGTTGCAGATTGGAGGAAGGCCGAAGTGGAGGACTGTTACAAACGGAAGGTATGCAGACGAGAAACATCTCCCTGATCCCGCATCAAGTTTTGTTGGATTCTGGCATGCTCAGCGTCTTTGAAATCATAAAACCGCCCACAACAGCCGAGAGTACGTCAAGAAAGTTCTCGAAAATGTCTCAGACGTCCGTCTCAACACCCCTGTAGTCTCGATCCAACGGCCCAAGCAAGGCGAAGATACCCCTGTCGTTATCATCGACGCTAAGGGTAACAGGGAGTCCTTTGACCACGTTATCATGGCCACGCATACGGATCAGGCCTTGAAGATCCTGGGAGAGGATGCGACACCGGAGGAGAGAAAGATTTTGGGCGCGATCAAGTACTCGAAGAACCGAGCGGTGTTGCACCGAGATCGGAAGGTATGCGTATTTTTGGGACGTAACCACATGTGTAGATTAGCATGCTAAAATCCGCTCTTGCCTTCCCCTCATCGTTCTAAAAAGTTAATGCCCACTCGTCGTACCGCCTGGTCCAGTTGGAACTACCTCACCCTCTCCACATCTACCAGCCCAGAAACCAAATCCTCAACAATGTGCCTAACGTACTGGATGAACCGTCTGCAACCGTTCATCTCCACAGAGACATTTGGTGAGGTCTTTGTGACGCTCAACCCACTCTGGGAACCTGAACCCGACAAGGTCCTTGGGACGTATGAGTACGAACACCCGCTTTACTCGAAGGACACAATTGCGGCACAGGAGGCGTTGGAGACTGTGCAGGGCGTGAGGAGGGTTACGTATTGTGGAGCTTGGACGAATTATGGGTTCCATGGTGAGTCCTCCATTATAGTAGTTGTGTTTTGCCCTCAGAAACTGCTCCAACCTGCTCCCATCCATGTTGATGCACTAACGACCGTTCGTCGTTTGCTTTCCCGAACCCCAAACCCCTCACCCATTACCAGAGGACGGTCTCACCTCCGGTCTCATCGCCGCCCTCTCACTCGGCGCCACCTGCCCATTCCGCGTAGTCCTCAACGGTGGCTACCCGACCCACCGCAAACCACCCGCACCACCCTCCTGGGTCGTCCAATGGAAGAAAGGTGCCATATCGCGGTATGAACCGGGCCCACCCATTTATGTGCCCTGGCAGCAAAAGAAAAACGGCGGCAAGAATGGGAAAGTGGGAGATGAATATGGCAAGGGGGTTGGAATGACTGATATCATGATGGTGATGAGTGCTTTGGTTGTTGGGGTTACAGCTGTGGTTGTTGGCACGGTGATTTATGTTGCTAAGATTTATTCGTAGAGGGGGAAAGGGATGGGAGTAATTTTAATGGAGACGGTGGTCGTAATTGTATGAGCTGCATCGAAAAGAAGAAGTTAGATGAGGAGGGGGAGGAAGGGGCGAAAGAAGGGTTTGTGTGATAAAACATCAAGGCCAGACTTCTGCGACAAGTAGGGTTCGGTATGGGGATCGGTACTAGACACGAAGATAACAACACATTACTCAGGTTACCGCCACGTTTTTAGTTCGTTTCTGCTTACAACCCTCTACTTTCCACTTTGTGAGTCTTTTCGTTTTTTCTTTCATTGATCAGTCACAGGATTGTGTACAAGGGTATTTGGATTGGTGTATGTGCCTTTGAGGCAAAAGATAAACGACATCCAAGTTTGAACAAAAGAACGTCGCTTTGTTTGCATTCGTTGGTTACTCCTCTTATCTTTCATCGGATTTTACTATAGAAGCAGAAACAAAGTGGATGAAAGGTGTTTGATTCAGCAAGAAGTTTGGGCTTCGTCAATCTCTCATATCAGAAAGAAAAGGAAGTCATCGCCCCGACACACAGAAACACTCGATGCAAACTACATACCATACAATTCCGACTTCACAAGTTTCATGCGCAAAAGCATGAATTCTGTTTGGGACAGGTACTCCTTGCCCATTCCCACCGATTTTTGGAAAATGTTTGTTCGCTGGTCGGCCTTCTTTACCCTCAGAACCTGGAATTATGGCAATTCCGGAAAGGTTTAGCGCGTCTGCAAAGCATCACGTCCTGCCAATCGACTCAAGTTCCGCTCGCTTTCAATCCTACACCAACAAGCATACCCTCCCTCCTCACCTTATTATGACTGTCAATCCTCGCCTGAATCAAACCCTCCATAATCAACGCTGCCAACTCAGGTTCCAGTTGCGCCGTCGTCGTATTGAACACATCGGCCATCCGGTTGATGTCGACGGAAAGGAATGGAGTGAAGTACTGCACGAGGGCCTTTTTCCGAATGTTTTGGTAAATCATGTCGACGTGGCTGTGGAGGTAGAGGTCCAGGAGTAGGTCGTTCTAAAGCAATTAGGGGTGGTTGCGTGTGAGGATGGATTCTCATCATATGGGGGGAAACGCGAAAATTGAATGTTCTCACCAAGGTTTAGCCCCTAGGACTATCCATATTTTCGGTTTTCAAACCGACTCACCTTCAACTTCGCCAACAATTCCAAACAATTCGCATACTTCGAGTGGTAGAAGCTGTACAGCAACTCACGGATATCCGGCTCCAGTTCTAAAAACTGTTTGAAGTCGCTGTTGCCAAAGACTTTGCTTTTCAGTTCGGAGCGGTCGAAAGAGGCAAGTGCGCAGAGGCCACCATATACGGCTACGTCGTTGGGTGACATGATCTTCAAATGAAGATGGAAGCGTGAACGAAAGTTTAGTGACGTTCGTTGGTGAGGGCCTGGAGTTCTATGGGCATGAGGAAACCAACAAATCACAGAAAGACCACAGAAAGAGGTGAAGGGTTGCTGTCGAGCTTACATCCGAGAAATGGTTCCCCAGCTCGAAACCAACTTCCAGGAAACTCCTGGCGGCACGCTTGAATTTCCCAGCATCCAAGTTCACCAGCCCGGTTGCGCACTTGAGTTTGGCCGTAACGATGGATTTCTCGGGCATTTCGGGTGTCGATTCTGCTTTCACGACGTAACTTTGGACATGTGCGAAGTTGTTGACTTCGATGCTGACCTTCGAGTATGGAAACGAGAAAGGGAAAAAGAACTTCAATAGGGGACAACGACGCGTTGCTATCCGTCCCCTTTCACTTCACGACGTCAAGAGAAAGAGAAAATAGAACATACCTTGATGACATTCAGGCACATATCGATGATATGCTTTGGTGTGGTGCAATAGTCTCTTGTACGTGAATAACACTTGAGGGCGTTGGTCAAATCTCCACAGTTGTAGTAATGGTCTCCAAGATCGTTGTGGCCCATCTTGTGGAGCGAGGGGCAAAAAAGGAGATAGAAAAAAAGTGGGGAGAAGGGTTAGTTACAACATATGCCCGGAGAGAACGTCAAGAACACTGGTCGAGAATAAAATGCCGTGAAGAACCTGCAGAGTCACCCTTTCCGCTCTTCAACACCATAAACCCCCCTGATTCTCACCCCAACTCACCCGTATGCTCTCCTTGATCAAGTTATTCTTATAACTCCTCAACTCCGCCTCCAGCTTCTCCGTTTTTGCCCTCGCCAACTTCTGTGTCGTCTCAACCCACGCTTGATCAACCGGCACTTGTCCACCCATATTTCGTGCATTGAGCGCCTCATTCAGCCTGTTAACGACCGTGATGTACTTGGTGGTGTTCAGTGTGTTTTTGATTTCGGCGAGGGCGAGCTTGTAGGCATCGACTTGAAGGGTGGGGCAGCGTTCGGCGATAAAGATGAGGCGTTCGATTTTGGTATGGCCTGGAGGAGGGGGGATGCACAGAGGAATAAACGAGGATAAGTGCAAGTGCATTCTTCAACCGGTTCAAAGGCTACGGCGACCAAACAACACTTTTCACGCCCATTGCGCTTGGATTAAAAAGATAATCGTCTCTGATCGAGTCATTATCCCAAACTTCTCTTCTATCGTGCCCCACACCCCCTCGCTCGTTGGTCTCCACGCGATCTCTGTTCTCCTAATCCTCCAACTCACCGGTGTAATTCGAAATATAAGCATCCAAATCCAATGTCGGATTCTCCACCGTCATAGCTCTCGAAGTTTTCTTCTTCTTATTCCCATTCGATTCCAACACCATGGCCGCACTACCACCAGCTCCCACACCACTTCCACCGCTCACAGGGGTATTAGCCCCCGCCCCGACCGGGGTTGATGCTGGGGGGCTAACTGGCTCGGCCATGTCGACGTCCATGGTGCGTCGTTTGAGGTCTTGGGAAGGGTGCTGCGGATCCAGGGTCTCGGTCTGACTGAAGGCGTTTGACGTACAATTGGACTGAAGACTGGTGGGTTCAACGTCGTCGAGTTTTGAGCAGCCAAGTTGAAGGTGTGACAGGATCTGGATTTCGAGGGGGGTGCAAAAGTTGGTTCGCTTTCACGGGTTCAACTCTGTCTGGGTTCGTTCTTGGGGCATTTCCAATGCGTTTCTATGGTCTAGGTGCCTTTAGCACAACTTGTGATGGCAGCTGTGATGGGGAGTGCTGTTACGCTTGTTCCGTCTCTTCCGCAGAGATATTCAACACCACAGTGCATCCATGTGGACCTTCAACGGTCCTATTTCTCACCAGACCACCAACCATACTTGGCTACGAAGATCTCCTATGGCTGACTGCCTAAATAGAGACACCTAAAACTTCCCCAGCTCGCACACCTTAACTTGCAAGCGAACATATTCCTCAACCATCTTCATATACACACCATGCCTCTTCTTATCCGCAGTCGCTATTAACCTCAGTCGTGGAACCTGTCGTGTTCCTGGACCCTCCGTTTCCGCTTTCTCCACCATCTGTCCCAAAAACTGTTCAAATGAAATTACTTCCGACGAATCTGCGCTTGCTTGTCCCCGTTTCCTCCCCTCTGTTTCAGCGCAGTACCATGCCCGAAGTGCGCCTCCCATCGCCGCAGAAGCTCCAAAGGAACCACCATCTGCACCATCCATCACGTAGACTGGCGCACCCAAAACATCTGCCAAAACGCCAAGTATAGCTGTATTTGCCGAAGCCCCGCCGGTGGCAATGATCTTGTTAACGTGCTCAGGGATGCGCAAACCGAGTCGTCGAGCGTAGATGTACATGGACAGGAACTGTGACTCCAAGACGCACCGAGTTTCGCACGAGATTCTTCCCGAAAAGTCTTGCACCTGCATACCATTTTCGAACCGCCATGTTCCCTGGCATCTGGGCAAGATCTCCGGGACCACAAAGAAGAATCCGATCTTTCCGTCGCATCCTGCAGGAGTTTCGGCTACCATCCGATTGAACTCATGCCAGGATCCACCGGCATATTGGTTTCGGATACTTTCTCTGGTGAGTGAACCGTTTTTGTAGCAGAGCATGGCCATGAAAGCTGATCGATCAGTCGGGTGACTCAGGATGTGTCCCTCTGCTCCCCCTTCAGGCCTCAGGTTGGAAGGATCTTTCAAAGTGAGGAACAATGTGTCGCTCGTGCCTAAGCTCACAATCAGGTCCGACCCGGATTCGTTAGCTTCTTTCGGACTGATGATAGAGGCCAGGGTCGCTGGATTATCCCCGGTGAAAATGGAAACAAAACAGTCTTCGAAACCAGAAAAGAGAAGCCATGAGTTACTAAGGTTCTGAGCTTAGGCGCCGAAGACATCAGAGCGCAGAATTGTGCATGTGGAATCTTCCATTTCACTCTTACCTTTCGAAAAGCAGTACCTCTCAATGAAATACGATCCAATCGTGCCCACAATGCATCGGTCGCTCTCCGCAACCTCACCCAACCGTTCTGCCAAACCGGGTGCACATGCCTCAAGTAACCGCGAATCCCATTTTTTGGTCTCAACATCCATAAGATTCATCCCCGACCCGTCTGACGTATCGATGGGTGCGTACCGTCCATTGAGAGTCAACAAAGTCGCGGCAAAAGAACTGACCAGGGAGATCCGTTCGCATTGGGCGTACTGCTGCGGTCGTGTCCGTGCTATCTTAGCGATCTGGGGTCCTGTGAATCGCTCATAGCCTGCAGAGCCAGTGATGCGGGCCAAGTTTTCGGGACCTCCGACCGCGTTTTCAAGTTTCCGGCATTCCTCAGCTGTACTGGATTGCTTACCTGGTTAGACCCGAATATTGAGCTCGATAAAGCGGAATATATACAGTGAGACACACCTCGAATCTTGCCAGATAGGACTATCCTTCACGATGAACACGTCCTTAAGCTGTTCGTGCAAAGGCAGCGAAGGCTTCACGCTTGCAAGGACTTTCGATGCTCCCTTTGCCCAATAAACACTCCCGTGTTGCTTTTCAAAACAAAGAAACGTCAGTTGTGTTGAGGACCTGAATTAATTCACTTGCATTTTTAAGCAGAGAAGAAGCATGTAAAACGCAGGCTCACCTGTCCACACCCCGATATGCATTTCACCTGAGCAAAAGGAAACTGTTTCTGCGCCAGCTTGTCCAGTAATTTATCGAGCGCTTCCACCCACATGAGTGTCGGGGCCGTGACCGTCAGCCCGTTGGTATGAACACCACCCTTCGTCCTATTCCAACCGCCGTATTCAATATCAGACTGTAAGTGGCATTTTTCAGGAACTCTGACCTCTCACCCCCTGAAACAAACATTCAACAAACATACCTGTAGTGCGGCAACTCATTATCGAAATGGATGACATCTTCATACGGAACTTGAAAGTCTTCAGTCAGTGTCGTGAGCTTCAGTTGCTGGGTGCTGAAATCTAAACCGATATACATTTTCGGCTGTTTTGTTCAGGGCTGGGTTCCAGGGTGGGAGGGTTGGTGTGGTGTTACAATGTCTTGAACACACCTCAAAACTCCGACCATGGTGAAGCTTTGCCCAAGGCGGGATCAGTTCGCGCGTCTCTCGAGACGCACATCCATCTTTTCTCTTTTGTTTTGACTAGGAAATAATGAAGTTCCCAATGCTCTTCTGTATTTCCGGAGCTCTTCAGTTCGAAAGATTGGGAGGATACTAAGTATGTAGATTGAAAACGCAGACGCATAACATATGCCACAGAGTCCATCTTCCCAAACCTATAACAGAGATCTGAATGGAGGTTTCTTAGATGTGGAATGTGGAATTCCATCTTGTAACTGCCCACTCCAGGAGCTGGAGCTGGTCGCAGGTCTGCACCTCTACAACTTATTCAAGTCCAAGCACGTCCAAGGTTCTACATCGATCTTTGCATGAAAGGTTATCCAATGCCATGTTGCCAAAACGCACTTCTCTCGCCTAACCTTTCCCGACCCATTGGGTTTGCGTGTCCTCGGCGGCAAGATACCTCGCGATCGTCCTTGCCAAGGCGGCGAAGCTTTGCAATCCACAGCTGAGTCGGTTCAAACACGAAAGTCTCATCTGTCTACCAGCTCAAAAAGAATGGGTGACAATACGTATTCAAAAGGGGAGAGCGATGTATGAGAGAAAACGGGAAGCTCATCCCCATCCTGACTTGGGGTAGGAATAAGGAAAAATGTCCGCGTCATTGCCCATGAGGGAACGTCTGCGTTCCTTGAGGAAGCAAGCCGACCCCACGGCATCACCAGAAGCACATCCAGCAAAATCCGAGTCCGGCAGTGTTTCGAAGCGTCATGAAGATGAAGAGGATCAGATCATTCGGATAAATCGAGCCCCGGTGCTGACCCTCTGGGCCACCATCGTTGCGATGAGAGAAGGCTACGCCTATCCGTCAGCACTCACATTCGGACGTGCCATATCCGCCCTATTCGCTCAAGCCAAAGGAAGGAGCATCGGGGTTTTCGAGAAACGCGAGAAAACGGAGGAGGAGCGGAGGGCACGACAAGCCGAGGAAGAGGCTGCCGGGGTGCATAAACTCCACGTATTCGGTCGGGATCTGAAAGCGATTGATCTCAACGAGGTGGAGGGGGAGCCGAAACAGAAGCCGCAACAGCAAAGTCGTGGCAAATCGTCTTTGTGGAGCGGACGCAAGACGGGGCCCTTGCCTGGCAGCCAAGAACAACTGCAGCTCAACGATATCGGAGCACGCCTCTTTTCTGACTCAGCGCCGCCGCGTTACCCAGAAACCATTCGGGCTCTCTCTCTTGGATCTGGTTCGAATCCGATATCCGCCGCTGAAACGGAACGCTACCTGTTGCGATCTTTCGGGGGGCGCGAGAAGTTGGAAGCGGCCGCTGATGCACTGCAAGACTTGGCCCTTTCAATTTCAAGAGGAGAAATTGGTTCGAAGGCTTATGGATTGTACGAGCAGTTCCGACCGTCGGTTCAGGCGGGTCTGCGAGGATGGGGTCAAAAGGGCAAGTTGGATTTGGGTCTTGTGAGGCGGTTGGGGTAGGGTTTATGATTCTTACACTTGATCAGGCACTTGAGTAGCTGTCGAAAACCAAACATTTGTAGCAGTGCATAGGTTCATATCTTTCGCAGAAGGTTGCAAGTCCGCGAAGGTGTTGGGTGAAGCCTGGGTTGAAGCTGGGTTATTTACCTGTAAAGAGTTGACTGTAAAGAGTTGACCAACACCCAGACCGACACCTAACTATGAGAAAAACATGAAAATGGAAACTAGTATGGAAAGCATACCGGCTCACTGACTGACATGAAAATCGAACACATTCGATGGTACTGTTTTAGTTACTGCTGGAGTCGATGGTGAGGCGATGGTAAGGGCCTGATTGAAGCCTCTGTGGAAAGATAGTTCAGGAACAAAGATCGCCAATAGGTGTTGATCCGTTGCGCACACACTGAGTTTCAGAAACACTCAGAGACATGTATTTCGGCGAGAGTAAAAGAGATCAATGGACACGTTGACACTGACGTTGACTGTGCTTTTACTCTGCTGTTCACCAGCCTCTTCACTCGCTTTGTCCAGACTCCGCTCTTGTTCTTTGTTTGGGTATTTGTGGGACTTGGTAGCTGAAAACCAAAAACAGAAAGGGATGTCGAACTCCAACCCAAAACCCAAGTCGGTTCCGCCGTTTCAAGTGAACTCTTACAACGAAGATATCTTATCGCCTTACATCCAGGTGTTGAAAAACTGGAACGCCGACGTTTGCAAATTTGATCGACCTTCGGCGCCACTTGACCAGCTCGAGCATCGTTTTTTCAGGCTCTTCTTTTTCAACGTGCTTGAAACCCTGCCTTGGCTTTCGACCAGTAGCGTCATCGGTAACTTGAAGACGAAGGCAAAGTACGTTGTGGACACTTTACTTAGCCTTCCTGAAGACGAATCTTTGACTGGGGGCCCGAATTCCGAATCGTCCGGATAGCCAATGCCTCAAGTAACGCAACGACAAAGGATCCCTTCGACCCGGTTCGATAGCACAATCCAAAAACACCAGAAACAGCTTTGCTCTCCAGTCCTGACGCTGCCCCCTGAGCTTGTGAGATGCGTTTTGGAGCCTGGACGCGCCGATACATTCCACACTAGTTTTGAGACCTCCTGAGTTCAGTCACACACGTCGATACGCTTTCCTTGCTCGATATGAACTTGTGAACCGTACTTGGCACCGTGCTACCGTCCCGCTGTTGTGGAAGCACGTAAAGCTCTATTCGCCCCTCTCTGGATATCACGCCTACGTGGACTTTTCGGGAACAGCCCAAGGACCAGTTCAAAAGACTGGCCTGGAATGTGGATCGTCAAGCTCAAGCTTTTCTGTACGGATCGTCATAGTATTTGGCGCACTGTCGCTCAGAACTTGTTCTTGTTTCCCCAGCTCCGCCGACTGACTTTGAACCAACTCCCGAGTGTGTCTGAGCTTTCCCTCCTTTTCGATCAAGACTTGCCATCCTTGAAGCACCTGGCAGTCAGCGGATCCTCACTCAGCCGCGAGCCATATATAGAACCGTGGGATCGTGAGCGTGCACGTGCTGTTCTTTCCCGCCTTTCGTCGGTGAAGTGGACCGAAATGAATGACGAGGATTCTTAATGGTTCTTCGCCAGATGTTCAAGCGCCCTCTCAGTGGTCGAGCATACTGTGCATTGAACCACGGTCTGCAGGCGTTTTCTGTCGGGCACACGGAGGGGTTTGACGTTGACGACTTCGAATACTTGATGCAGGTGCGGGGACCGCAGCTTGTCGCTCTGCATCTCGGTGATGATGGATGTGACTGATACATGAAACCTCAACTGGTGCAGTCAGTCGGCAGACACTGCCAATCCCTCGAATATCTGAGCATGTTCATCATCGTCACGTCGGAGGAAGAAGGGTCATTCCAAGACGACATTCTGGATCTTCTGCAGAAATGAGGGCGAACGCTTCAGTATCTGTGCCTGGGTATCTACACAGATTCAATTCTGAACGACAGAAAATTCTCACACATCAGAGACGAAGTGCTCATTCGATCTATTGGCGAACGCTGCCCAAACCTTCGTGGCCTCCACTACGCCTTGGACGCGACGAGCAAGATCAGAGGAAGACGCACTTTCAGACCTGCCAGAGAAGTGTCCAGACCTTCAGACTTTGAGTCTTGGACTGCCCGTGGATCTATTAAAGATTTCCAGTCCTGTTGAAGGCAGAGCTCAGGTCTTTGGAGGGCCAAATTGGGGAAAGGGGGTATTTCGATTGGGAATCCTACAACACAGAATGATGGGAGAAAATGACACTACTGTTGACACTATTGTAGAAAGCTTTCACAATCCTGAGGATTCCTTGACCCTCCTTTTACATTAAAACTTGGATATGGATAATGGTGTAATGATGTTTTGAAATTATGCTGAGAAGAATCGAATGTGCCATTGGTGGACGAATGTCAACACTAAAAAGAGAGAAACTCTCCCGGTTAGCCTTGGAGTTGAATTTTTATCAGCAGTTCCGTATGCTCTGCCCAGTTCGCTCTGCCCAATTTCCCGGCTAATTAAAGGAAAGAAGCACAATCTGTTTTCCTCAAGAATGTGGTTTGGAAGCCAGAATGAAATGGAAGAAATCGAAATAATTTAATTGAAAACGCGGACTCCCCCCATTGTGGTACATAACAAGACACCCTGAGACTGTCTGCAAAAGTAACCTTAGTTGAAGGTCTCGAAGTGGTCCACTCGGTCACCACCACCAAGCCCTCCCTTCAACTGCCACCCCCAAGACAACATGTTCGCAGCATTCCACTCCGTCAGAGAGTACCTGAACCCCATCCTCAAGAATTCAAAGTTCAAAGAAACCGGCGTTTTGACCCCCGAAGAATTCGTCGCGGCTGGTGACTTTCTTGTGTACAAATGCCCCACCTGGTCTTGGGCTTCCGGCCTCGACTCGAAACGCCGCGACTATCTCCCCGCCGACAAGCAATACCTCATAACACGAAATGTTCCATGTTTGCGGAGGGTTAAAGCCATGGAGTACGATGCGGGGGAGGACGGCGAGGAGGAGTTCACGGGCGGTGACGGGGAAGGGGACGAAGGTTGGATTGCGACTCACACGGGGAGAAAGGACGTCAACCCAGATGATATCGTGGAAATAGATGGTGAGGAAGAGGACAGTGCTGTGGACGCAGCTGTGGAAGCGGTGGCAAAGGAGGTGGCGGGCATGACGGTCTCGTCCGCAAATGATAGTGCCAACAGTGGGAATGGGAGCGTGGGGGATTCACAACCAAATTACGACGATATCCCTGATATGGATGAGGACGAAGCATTGGATGACAGTGGGGTTGAAGAACCGGAAGACGCTGCAGCGGTGGATAAGATTCTTCGAACCAGGTGAAGATCTGTCTATTTGCTGCATTTCCTACCTGTTGAGATCGCCCTCGAGAGACCATACTGAATTTGGCTCATCTTTTGTCACAGAACATACGACATGTCTATCACATACGACAAGTACTATCAAACGCCTCGCGTGTGGCTATTCGGATACGACGAACACCGAAGGCCTCTGACGTCGGTCCAGATCTTCGAAGACATATCTCAAGACCACGCGAAGAAGACGGTCACAATAGAAACTCACCCGCACGAAAACATCCACCTTGCGTCTATTCACCCATGCAAGCACGCCAACGTTATGAAAAAGATCATCGATCACCTCATTGCCAATGGCAAGCAAGATACACTCCGCGTTGATCAGTATTTGATTTTGTTCCTGAAGTTCATGTCATCAGTGCTGCCAACTATGGATTATGACTACACGGTGTCGATGGAAGGTTGAATGTCTTTGTAAAGTAGATGGTCAGGAACACTGATTCCAATGTAAATTTCAACAACCAATGAATATGGAATGCAACGCTGCTCAACTGACGTGCGGTGGTGAAGTTTCTGACCCCTCTGGGAGTTTTGTTGGGGAGGGTTTGACAAGAAATTCTGAGAACTTCCAACTCCGAAGATTAGTCTGAAGACCACATTAGCTCAATAAGGTATGGTTGGCTTGAAGGGTCATCGCAGAAGCAACAATGCATGCATACTCAGATGCATCCTGAGTTCCTCTTTGGGCGTTTACGATTCCGGCGATACCCGTTCTGTGCAATGTCTTACTCCATCTGTGTTGCGCACCCTGCATGATTTGACATGACTGATCGGCGGTCATCTCATATATCACAACCTCCCAGCTCACAAAGCGCGAAGAGAAATGCTCCGCTCATCAAATGCAATAGACAAGGGTAAAGGGCGGGTCGCCCCTGTCAACGAACAGTTTCAGAGCGACGATGGGTCCAACGATGCACCCGTGAAGGACACTGTTTTTCATCGTCTTACTTTCGAATGTGGGTTGCGTATTGATGAAAGAGGGACGACAAATGAGCTTGGTGAGTTTCATAATGGACCCCCCGTCAACAATCTTAGCGGGCGGATATCACTGTGGTTTTGACGTTGGGTCCAAAGGTGAAATCCGATCTCGATTTTTTTGGGAGCAAGGGTGCGGGGGAGGGGGTGGGTCTCTTGCCGACTCAATGCCGTGCTCTAGTTCTAAACTGTCTCAATACCCTTGAATTAGTGGTGGATCAGGCCATTTTCAGACGGAGGTTGATAAACAAGCTCAAACGGGCCAGCGCCGCAACCAACATGAGGATGGATTCGGGTAGATCCATTGTCGACGGCTTTCTGGAAGATTTTGCAGAGCACATCTCCGACAATGAAGTATTCAGAGTGTGCCTGCTACCACTGACAAGTTCGGCTTCAAAAACTCAGGGATTGGGGTGAGGAAAAGACATACTTGTTGTTGCTCATTACACGGACATCCAACCAGTTTACGGGGCGCGATATTGCCACGCGGGATGTTGCTTTTGAACCAGGGATGCCTCGTCGTTCAATTCTCGAATAGGTTTTCGGACAGCTTGATCAAAATCCTGTTATGCACCGACGAACTCCAACCGGCGCTCATCGATATGTTACTTGAAAAATTGCCCGAGTTCATGAACGAAGAATCAAAGTAGGTCCTCTTCCAAGAACAGGGACCATCAAAGGCTACATATGAACGATACATTAATATCTGAGTCTTTATTTATCTTTTTGTCGATAAGTGCATTTGCCAACATGAATGAAAATATTCCGCGTCTGATAATGAATCAGTTCCGGTGGATGGACTACATTGTCAACCCGGCGCAGTTGACTGCCAAGCTCATCGAAGCAATTCAGATCGCCCCAACACATATCCAGATGGAGATCATCACCACCATTCCCGAGATCGTGGACGACTCGCAGCACAAGGTTCGAGAAGAAAAGGGAGGAAGAGATCAATTTACTCGGAAATCTGACGAAATCCCCTCTCCTCCTTGGGTGAATTTGACAGGTTGTGGTTGCGGAGTTGAAAGACCTCATGGAGAACAGCGCTGAATTGACCATTCCCATCCTGGATTCGCTTTCCAACCTCAACCTGAGCACGGATTCTCTGGTAAGATTGGTCATTTGTGTTGACGCATGCGCTCGAACTGCAATTCATCGTCCCCTTCGCCATCGCCAGGAAACGCTACAGGAAACGGTCATCTCCAAGCTGGACTCAGCAGAGCTAGATGCTGTGGTAAGGCGTTCAAATGTTTCTTTCGAAATTCCATTCGAGCTTGACATAACAGTCTGTGCTTCGATCCATATTCATGCTTCTACACCATTCCAGCCCGTCATTCTCCGCTTCCTCCTACAATCGTGCACCAACGACACAGCAATCGATGTCGTGTTGGCCATACGCGAGAACTTGGACTTCCGATCGATATCGACTATCCTCATGCAGTCCAATTCTTCCCAACAAACACCGTCACAAGAGCAGAGGACGGGTGGCCTTGTGGGGATGAGTGGGAAAGGAAAGGGGAAGAAGCCGCAGATGTCAGAGGCGGTCATATTGGGTACGGTATCATGTTGGCCTGCCTGAACTGTGGTCACCGACTATTGAACTCAAAATGCACATCTCATCACATCTCCCACCCCGCGATCCCCCCGTTGGTGCCATTCTGCACTTCATCTGACCGGTAATCGATGAAAGAGTCGCTCAAGTCAGGAATCAGGTTCCACAAGTTCATGCTGGACGCATGGCTCAAGGTTGTCAGCGAGATCGCGGCGGCAGTAAGTTTCTGTCATCTTTTTCGTTCATTCCGCATGTATACACGTTGTCGCTTTCAGTCGAGCTGCAACTCCGTTGGGTTTCACCAATGTGAAGAGCGTTAGGAGGCAACTCTTCTGACATCCCGTCTTGCTTTTCGTAGACCAATCACCACATCATCGATGTGATAGTCCTCTTTATCATCCACTCTCTGAACCCGGCGATGAAGAAGAAAGTCGAGAGTGTCTTTAAGCGCAAAGTCAAAGACGGGCTCTTTGCAGACAAGCTCATCTCCGAGACAGTTGAGATGCACTACGAAGGATTGAGAGAGTAAGTATCACATCCTTGTTTCCTTAACGTCCCCGCGTAAAACTCACTCTGCTATGGGTGCCTCGGCTTGCCACAACCAGGTACTTCCCGGACATTCTCTCGCTCGCCGAATCCCTGCTTCGTGCTGGACAGGGAATACACGGCCGGATTGCGTCCACCATATACCGCAAGGCGTTTAAGGTTTGCGACAACTATTACCGACAGGTGAGAGGTGGTTTCATATACGTTTTTCAATTTCGAACGGAAACTTCACCTAGATATGGTATGCAGTGTTGAGGCTGAAATTCCACTAATCACGTTTTTGATTTTCAGGAAATCATTGGATCATTGGTGACGCACATTGGCAGTGGACTCATATCCTTTCTTACTAGGAGCATTGGAATTTGAAATTCTCTCACTCAAAACCAAACTTACAGTCCTTAACGTATTCTCCTTCTGTTTTTGGTCCGCATCATTTCTCGACATCTTTTTATGGCACTCAATCTTTTCACGAAATACCCCTCAGAAATGGATATCGCCCTCGGAATTTTACTCCAAATGGTGGAGGAGGATGCACAATCTGTGTCGCGGTTCTCCATTTTCATCAAGAACATTCTGGACTGTGAGTGGTTGGACCAAAAGCGCACCTTTCCCAATATTTTGATGCGCGCGTTCGCTGACCCGATGCGTTCCCATCGAATGTTTGCATTTCTGGATCCATGGCATCGAACTTGAATCTCAATGCGAAGATTTGGACAACTTGCGGATGGACCAGATTCGAGTCCTCTTCAACGTTTTCAGCGTGCTGGCAATTGAGGTGAGAAGACTCCGTCCGTCGGGCCCTCACCCTTATACAGACTCAATATGTTTCAAATAAACTGTTCTTCCTTGAACTCTATTCTTTTTTTTACGATACCCCGCAACAATGACTGGGTTACTTACGAAACACAATCCTTACAGACTGCGCCCGCCGGATCTTTGCAAGGTGAATCGACCGCAGCACTCACCACTACAGCGACTGAATCGTCTTTGCTCTCGGAGCTTTACATTGTCATCCGAAAGCAACTGTCGAATCCGCTGGAACGGTACAAGCGCATGGGCGTTGTAGGAGCTCTGGCGATGGTTCGACGGTTAGGCGCACAGGCAACTGCGGGTGTAGACGAGTCGGATCCACGTAAGGAGTGAGATGACATGAAAAGTTGAACTGAAATTATCTTTTCACTCATGGTCTTTCCCTCGTTCGTCTCCTTCGTCAGATGTTCAAGCAAGAGTGAAACAAGCAATCGACATGCTGTCCATGATCACATCTCACTGCCGGCAATCTATGGTTGGTGCAAGAATCCACTGCAAACAGAAATCTTCACAATATGAAGCGTTGAAGCACTGACCGCCAATATGAAATTATTTCCATCTTGTCGCTGCCATCTACTCGACATTGAAAATGAAAGCATTGTCTCTCCCTTGCTTATGATGAACTTTCCCATCAAGTCTCTCAGAACCTCCTGCATGACGAGGTCGTGAACTGGATAGCATCCAACGTGGTCGAAAGCTTCCAGGACGTGTTCTTAACAGATCCTGATGAAGAGTTCAAGGAGCTAAGCGCCAAAGCGGGCGGAGACGAGGATGACGTAGACGGCGAGAGAGATGTGGGCACTGGAGCAGGAACGGGAATGTTGCCGCTGGAGCTGTGGATGAGACTCACCGAGGTACGTGGATGACCATGTCAACCTCCCTTTCTGATTACGTTTTTTCGCAGTGGTGGGCTCCATGTTTCGAGTATTCGTTCACAAGCCATAACCTCACTTTCTGGGCTTGTGGCAAACCTTTTTTTTACCAGGAGGTGAGCATCGCCATAAAGGTATATCCGACTGTTATGCAGTCTGTTCCGTCACCATTCTCGCGGCTCGTCCCCAACGGCAATAAGGAGAATGGCGGGAACAACGACATGTCGTCGGCGCCGCTGTTGATCATCGTGCTATGCCCGATGTTCAAGCTTTTTCAAACCATTGAGCGAGTGAAAAACCATGGATCTGCCGAAGACATCGACGCCTTGTTGCCTGCACCGATCATTATGTACAAGGATATGGATGCAACGGTGGGTCATTAGTTTCTGACATTTGAGTGAAACGTTATCTTCTGTTGACCGGTGTGTTTGTTCCATTTTCTACTGCATGATGTACCTCGCCGTCTTACTGGATTCGATAGCACTTGCGAAGCGGCTTGGGGCCGAATATGAGAGAAAGCCTGTGCTCTTCCCTTTTCTATGCCATAAACTGGTATGCCGTGCGAACTGCGATAAACCAATCTTCAGCCTGGTTCATATTGGGTTCATCATCTCTGCATTCGTTTTCATTTGTGGACTCCCAGGATGCGCGAAATCGTCAACGCCTACTCCACACAAACGGATCACCTCGAAATGCTCGGACAGTGCCTCCTCCGCATCCGGGATATCCTCAAGCTCGAACGAAAACTCACGGAGCTTCTGAGCTCAGTGCCAAGATGGTGTCCCACAGGACTGGCCAGTAGCGGAAAACGCTCTGGCGTGGGTTCGGCTGCTGTATGCAGCAAAGAAGATCAGGACGCTGGAATGGCCGGCGCTGCTGCTGGAACAAATGGTAACCAAACGGAGGGGGAAGGAGACGGTGAGGCACCAAGTCCAAAGAAGAGTGATTCGCGAACGGTAATGTGACGTCATGGATAGCTTGCAATCACTTCTTGGAATATTTGCTTGACATTTTCTCTCCATGGTTGCCTTTCATTAATTACGATAGGCCCGCCGATCTGCCATATCCAAGAAGATTATTCGCGATTCTGATGATGATGGGGGCAAGAAGAAACGTGGTCGTAAGAAGGGTGGAACGGGGAGTGAGAAAGGGAATGGAAAGGCAGGCTCCTCTTCTACGGGAGGCAAGAAGAAGGGTTCCGGATCCGGATCCGGGGCCGGGGCCGAACTTACGGGCTTCTCAAGCATCGCGGATTTAAGACCGTACATGAGGGAGTTTGAGGTTTGTTGAGGCGGGTGAGGGCGCGCAAGAAGGGAGAGGAGTAAGCGTCTCAAGGCATACATGACAGGAAAAAAAGGACCAATCGCCACTGACATATAATGGTATGTTTCGCTCCGCTAAATGACTCTATGTAGATGGACGTTTTTCAGTTACTGAAAATCGACGAAATCGAAGCAGCACTTGTCGACACTAATCAACAGGAGAAGACATCTGAGGTTGAGCGAGTTCAGGTGAGTAGAGGCTTCCTCTCTCTCCATCAATCGGTACGGAAGGCTCCTCGTTAGCTACTTTTGGATTTCTAAACACGCTCGCCTTGATTTTTAGTATCCTGAGCTTCGATACCTTCTCGAGGACCTCCTTCGTAAGATTGAATGCAAATTCGCCCCACCCGTCGTGATACCTTGGTTTGCGAGACGCAGCGTAGGCGGAGCTTCATCCGCATCTTCGTCTGCGGCGGGTTCGTCCTCGATGGCGGCTGGAGGGGATGTCATGGGATCGATAGCTGGGAATGCTGGATCTGCGGATGACTTCCTTTCTGGCAGCGCCATCGGAGTTTCATTATTAAAGCGGACGCCGCACCTACGAGTGATGGAAAAGATCTGCGAAATAGTGCCCGAGCTGTGCAAGGCTTTGGAGAAGATCGGGGGCGAGATTGACACGTTGGTAATGCTTCGATGATCTGGTGTGCTTTCGACTGAGATTGCCTTTGAAAGAGTTTCAGGTTGCTCATCCCACCCTCTGCATCACTTTCTGTTCTTTGAGGTCGAAGAGGACGATGACGAAGCGGTGATTGACATGGAGGTACGGTGATTGTCTTGCAAACGACTTCAGAAGCATTCACTTAAGAAGTCTCACCATTCGACTTCGCCCTCTAGGAACACGGCGATATGATTGCGTGCTTCGAGCTCGTCATTCAATGTATTTATCAGCTACTTCAATGGCCAGAGTTACGAAGCTCCGATTATAAGATTGTACTTGCGGTAAGCAAAAGACGCTCGGTCTGTTCTATTTCCCCCTCAAGGCCTCTGATATGAAATGACTTTTGTGCTCTGCCGAATCCCAGGGTCTTCTGAACCAGTTCGCCTCCCGGACCAAGCTCAACAAGGACCTTGCTGAGGACCCAGATGTGCAGGTTCTTGCGACAGAGGCCTATGCTTACTTTGAGAACTTCACGAAGAATCTCACGACCGCGGCGCACGCGGTCCTGATGCTGAAGCTCCTCGAGGTGACTGCGGGATTGGCCCCGGAACCGGCAGAACTTTATGAGAAAGTCGGGGAGCTTGCGGATAAGTTTATGAAAAGGGAGTGGAATGACTGTCGAAATCTGAAGGTGAGTTTTCTTTGCTTCATGACCTTACCCATTTTTGGGTGCGACATTATTCGTTTTTGAAGACTAACTAAATCTTCCGAATGATTCTAATCTCTGATTTTCTTCGACAGTCCGAAAGTTTGATATATCTCATCTCCCGACAGATATCTCGGTCGGCGAATCCGATGGTCAGAATCGATAAATATGCCAATGTCGTATTTCAGGCGTTGCTGGAAAGTGACAGCGACATCTTGATTCAGCATCCGCTGTTGAATAGGGAAACATTCCCAAACTTCTTCAAGGTTTGTAACGGCCTGTGGAAGATTGTGTGCCTTTCTCATTCTCATTCTCATTCTATGATTCATGTAACTTTACTTCCCTCTATCGAATCTCTCTTTGGCAAAACCAAAGACAACCTTTGAACAGCTCAATGTCGTCGCCTCGCAATTCCGGGTAGAAAGTCGAGACGCAGACGTGGAGCTCGTAGCAATCCAACAGATGGTATCGGCGTTCTCTAAGATGGTCGATACAGTCAAATCCTTCGACAAACGGCAGATGCTATCGCTGGTGTTGAAACAGGGAAAATCCTTTGTGGAGTCTTTCCAGAAGCGTATGCTTCCATCGCTTGGGAAGGTCTTCCGAAAGCACACCAACGACGTCGTCGGCGTTTTGAAGATTTTGCAGAGCGGAACAAGGCTTTTGCAGGTATGTGAAAGAGGGGAATACCAAAAAAGTACGGTCGATGACTTGGGTTGGCCGCTCTCTTCGGTCAACGGAGCAGCCACGTCACCGTGTGTTAAATGTTTTCTTCTTGTGATAGAGCATCTGTGGACATTCAAAGGTTACAAAAGACACGGTCCTGGTCGCAAACGTTCCGCTGGTCCGACGGTCCCTGGAGACGCTGCTTTTCAAGGTCAAAATGATGTTGCAGGAGAACGATGCACTGAAAGCGTTCTGGCTCGGTAAGGCATTCCACTTACTGTTCTAAAAGGGGCAACGTTGGACTAATTCCTTTCCGGTGTTTCGCGCATCATTCCCCAGGGAATCTGAAGCACCGAGACCTTGATGGAAACGAAGTATCATCACAAATTCCCATAGAAAAGGACGAGTCAGACAAGAGCAGTGAGGAAGAGATGTTGTCACTGCCTGAGATCGACCCATCCGACGAGGAAGAGGAAGAGGAAGAGGTAGGGGTAAACGTAATGGTCTGATGGTGGAGAAGCTCGCTTTAGCCTCTGAAGCATATGCGGATGTTGCCTCTTCCAGCCACCAAAGCAAAAGAAGAAACCCGCCAAACGGCGACGTTCAAGTTCATCCACAGCTTCGAGGCGATCTAGGAAGGACGAGAATAGCGATGAAGACGACAACGATGAGGAGGAGGAAGAGGAGGAAAAACAGGTAACGACAACGTTGCGGAGTGAATTATTGTGACCAATACTGATGTACGCACGGCCTCTTCTTTCAGCCGACGAGGCGAAAGCAAACCAGCAAAAGGCGTCGTTCAGATTCCTCGACGGCAAAACGATCGTTAGTCAGCGACGAAAATGACGATGAAGGAGACGAAGACGACAAGCCGCAAAAGAAAGGAAAGCCTGGCAATAAGAAGGCTAGTGGCGGGAGGAGTAAAAAACCGACGAAACGGCGTATCATCCAAAGCAGTGAAGACGAAGAGGATGCCGAGGAAGAGGATGTCGACAACGAGGAGACATTTTCGAAGAAAAGCAAGTTGAGTCTCAAGTCGGGACGGTCGTCCAGTTCCTCCCGAGGTGCACCAAAAAAGCAAGCCGGCAAATCAAAGAAAGGCAAAGAGGACGAGTCAGACGAAGAAGAAATGCCGCCGCCCAAGTCTGCTGAATTTATCGAAAGCAGTGCGGACGAAGAGGAGGAAGACGAAGATGGGCAAGACGACAGAGTCATGCGAGGTGATACCGCTGAGGAGGAAGAGGAGGAAGACCCCAACGACGAGATGGACGAGATGGATGACTAAAAGTAACGCGTCTTTTGAGTAAAGGTGATCTTGTACTTGTACGTAACATAGTTATATCCCCTTAAGTAAATGTCAGATACATGGGTCTCGCGTGTGCAAAATGTTGGCAAAGCATGCGAGGATGAACAACAGAATGCTCTCTTGAGGTCGAGGTGCAGCGAAATAAGCTTTGACCTGTCGCTGGAGGGCAGCTAGAGAGCAGCTAGAGAGTTACTGGTGGGACAGCTGGCGGAAATTGCACACCGTAAACCTGGTGATGTACGTCTGGGCATGGTATACCTATTTGTCAATTTGCGAAGTGAGAGCCGGAGTGGAGCCAGAGTGAGAGAGGAGTGAGAGCCTTTTCAAATTCCGCATTTGTGTTACTTGTGCAAGATTGAAGTTCGACACTCCCACTGAACACAAGTATGAATACGAACGCGACCACCCCCCCAGACGCGACCACCAATTTGGGCCACGGCGTCAGTGCTGCAAGCGGACTTCAAAATTCATCAACCCCAGCAGCAGGAAGTGCGCGTCCGACTGGCTCTGCCTCCGTACTCGTATCGAATGCACCAGCTGGAGACGCACCTCCAATAGCCGCAAATCCGACACCAAACAATGCTGGCGCAGTGAACGCTGCAGCCCTCGGTACCGCGGCCGCCACTGCAACAAATGCTGGTGGTCCTCAATTCAGCATGGCTGCCGGTGGTGACCGCACTATGAGCGTTATCGCGAATGTGCCGCCCCCATTGTTTTCCACCCTGTCCAGGCACACGATTTTGGCACAACGCAGAATCATCGCGGAGGATCCTGAGTGGAACTTGGCCCCCGTGGAAAAACTTAGCGAGCTGTGTATTCGTGCGATCGTAGCGAATTTTCAGAGTAAGCGAAATGGGTTGGGAAGGGTGTGTCCGATTGAGAGCGAGGTTCAAAAATCATGACAATTCGTTCTTCAGCGGGCTACTTCGTCATGAAGTGATTTTCGAGACATATGTACGGTATTCTGATTGCGAATTACTCTTTGTTTCAAAAAACCCATAAATCCATCAAAGCATCACCGATTCTGAAAGGCCTTCCCCGCAGGTACCGCGACAAAATTCTCGGGTCTATAGCCACCAACCTACCCCTTTCCATAACGGCGCCATTGGTACCAGACGATACGGTCGTAGTCTCGCCAACCTCGAGCTTTGTCTCTAGCGAAAAAAAGGGTGGTTTACTCTACGAAAGTAACTACTGGAAGCGGTGTGCCCTTCAACGATTTCACAACTGCGACCCCGCACGACACGGTGGATCCTGGAAGAGATTGTTTTTCGAGCTTCACACCAGGCAACTGATTGAAGGATTTGTACCGAGGACGGATCACGCCGCGGAAGCTTTAAAGATTCTTGATGAACCGCCCAATACAAGTGCTTCTGGCCCGGGCGGTGGTGATGCCAAACAGGCAGAGGGGGCCCAGAAGGGACAAATTACTGGAACGCCGGGAGGTGGGGCTGACGCGGTGCCAGGTCCAACTCAGACCGCGGCCACAACGTCCACAACCAATACTGCCGCGTCATCTAGCGTACCAACAACCACCCCCACCGGAACAAATACGCGGATCCCTAGTGGGAATAGTGGGAAAGGATTGGCGACTCTGGGGAGGCCACACAGCGTCGTCATCCCTAATATGCTGACGGGGCTCTACCCAAAAGGATCTCTGGAGGGTATATCGTCTTCAACCAGTAGTGCAGGCACGGTCGCAGACGACAGTAGCAACAATGGTTTTCAGTACCCAATACCAACGGACATAACATCCCTCATCAAGGAACTCCAGATTGCCAGCCCTTTTGTGCAGTCGTTGCATATTCGGCAGTTGCGTCCGTGTGAACCGCCTTTAGTTCCAACCGCAATCGGAAATCCAGGTCCGGAAAGTGGGGGGAAGGTCGATGATCGCAATGCAAATGAGGGGAAGGTGATGAGCGTCGACCCACCACCTGATCATTTGGATATTCGGGTTGTTTTGAGGACGTTGTTGAATTTGAAACATTTGGATCTGTATTACGGGTAAGAAGTGAGGAAGCGGTACATTTCGTTGGTCTGCCTTCAGAATATTCTTCCCAAAGAGCTCAAGATGAACTATCGGGGCTGCTGATTATTCCGGGACAAAATATGAG
>JADGJF010000291.1:0-24960 GCA_027596845.1 Quaeritorhiza haematococci | reverse complement strand
GGAAGAGGGGGTCTGGGTGGGGACGGAAATGCCGATGATCCCCGGTCCCGCAGATGCGGAGGTGGCGGTAACGCGTGATGGTGCGGTGGAGGGACTGGTGGTAGCGGGTGCTGCATGTACGGTCTTGGGGGTGATACTCGTTGATGATGGTAGGGTGGCGGATGATGTGGAGGAGGTGGATACTGATGTTGATGGGGTGGCCCATTTGGAGGTGGCCGTCCATTTGGGTCTCGCTGTGCTGATACTGCTAGTGATTGAGGGTAAGGTGTGGACGGTGGTGGATGCAGTATAGATGTCGATGGCGGCTGACCCATACTGCCCAATTGGCTGGGGGGCGGTTCTGGTAGAAGAGCGGCGTTTACGGCACTTCGCAGTTTCCACCCTGAAATTGTCAGGTATATCAGTAGTTGGAATGTTGTCGCGATGCTACCCCGTCAACATTGATGCACAAGCACAACACACGGACCCGAATGCATGATATTTCCCACGTCTTTGTTTCTCAAACTCATTACCTACCGTCAGGGTCAAATTCGATCCTCAAACTCCCGGATGGACATATCTTGGCGGACAGGGACTTGGCACCCAGCAAGGCTTTCCTAGCATTGTTCCCCGCTGTTGTGGGATCGCCGGAATAAATCAGCTGAGCAATCCCAAGACTTCTGCCTGTTTTATGGTTCAGCTCTATCCGGAAGGATAGGATGTCCCCGTATTTGCGAAACTCATCGTACACGACCTGGTCGCGCACGTCGACCGGTATATTGGTGAGGAGGAGGGTAGCGGGTGGTGGCGGTATGGTGGAGTTTTCGTCATGCTATAAAGTTCAGTGGAGTGGGCATACGGATCCGAGAGTAAGAGGAAGCAGGGTGGGGAAAGAAGAGGCAACCGACATAATGGTGAATTTTCATCGATCGAGCAAGGGTAAAATAAAGAGAATCTTCAATCATTCGGGTTAATGTGTGCCAGATTTGACCGTTACTGTTCAATCTTCGAACCGCCCAGATCCCTGTTCAAGTAGAAATTACCTCAAAGCATATTTGTCCGAAAGTCTTCATTAACTTCCCTTTTCCCCTTCCACATCGTTGGTAAAAGGGGACATTTTGCCGCGGATCACTGAGAATGGTAGTGCTATCATTACTGGCATCTTTCGCCTCGTCTCGATCAAGTTTGATGACCTTTGTTTCCTTCGTCTCGGCTGTTGTAGATGAGGAAGAGTGGTTGTTGCCGTGGTGATGGAGGTGATCCCCATGATGGTGACGCTTGTGATGCTGATGCGATTTTGAGTGTGTGGATTTATCTCGGCCAGAGTTCGGAGTGGTGGTCGTGTGGTGGTTGTGATGGCGGGGTTTGGTCGAGGCAGTGGACCCTGCGTCCGGTATTGTTGTGGTCGGAGTTAAAGACGCGGAAGATTCTGCCTTGCTGCTGGTTTCATCGGTGAGGGACGAGGCCTTGTCTGTGGAGTTTGGTGGTGGTGAGGACAAGGTTGCGGGTTGCTGGGCGGGTGTTGATGAATCAGCTGACGATGTGCTTGTTGCCTCGAACGACGCAGTGCGTGGGCGTGAAGATAACGAGAATAGAGAATCATATGTTGAGGATACGGGGAAGTATCCAGCCGTGGAGCCCGTGTTATCTGCGTTGGCTCCCCCCGACTCCACAGCCTGCTGCTGTTCCTCAAGATCCACGTTGGAAGACATCGTCATTCGAGGCGTATCGAAAACATCCACTGACGCTCAGTTGAATCCTCCTCAGTTATACAACGATATCATGCTCTGAAAGCTCATTAATGTTTGGCATTGGCGATGATTTGACTGTGTCGGCAAGGCGAGAGCATGAAATGGTCCTGGAGGGTTCAGTTAGGAAATGTGGTGTTGAGGCTGTCCGACAGCGTGTCACCCTGGTACAAGACCCCCAGTTCGACATCGGACGCTGGTCCAAGTCCGTTCGAGCTGAGATTCAACGAGAATCCGAAAGACACGACGGAAAACCACGAAAGTCTGAAAGTAAATGAAAGTTATGCATCTTGTTTACGAGAATTTCATTCGCTGAGAACACTTCAAGTTCCCTCGGGGTCCTGGCGCACGTTGAAGGCTATCTGGCACATCCTTGGGGAATCCTCTCACAAAAGACGGATGGTTTCAGCTTTCTTGCATAGTAACCGAGACACACATCATACGATACATCGTCGGACGGAAAGCATCTCTATCTAGTAGTTGCTTCTCGCTATTGAAATGCCAAATTCACCAAAATTGTACCAAGAGCTCCAGAGTCCTCCGACGTCGCATGTATCAATGTCTTTGATCTCGTTGACAACCAAAGCCAGTATCTTCGGATAAATTATTCGATATAACATTACGTGTCTGGACGTCTACCTAAAGAAGAGCCGCAGTTGAGCCGTCGTCTCTGTGATGTCGTCCATTGACCAAGTCCATGGTGTGCATGTGTGTAACGTTGGATCATTACCTTTTCACCCCAACTGTTTTCTGGCCAAGAATCGAACTGCGAAACCATGATCCTGTCCGTCTCCGTCTCCGTTTCAAAATGCTCCCGGTCCCAACACAGCTCTGCTGCCTTGGCAGTCGCATCTGCAACCGCAACCCGCAGCTCCGCTCGTGGTCTAGCAATTCTCTCTCCCAATGCTGCAGACGTTGTTCCGAATCTGAACCGTACACCGGCTCCGCCAGCAAATGAAAGAAAACATAAGATTGTTAATCACGTCCACAACCGTAATCTTCATGCTCATGCTGGGTCTTCACACTTGCCTTTGGACTGCTTTTTGCCACCAACTACAAGGCATACACCTACAACCTCGGCTTCAAACGCAGTATCCCTCACCTTCATCAAAAGACAACAGCGTTCACTCTCAACACCTGCTATGGCAACTCCCGCAACGTCCTCAAACCACCACCAGCAACAAAACTCTCGTTTTTTGGATGGTTGCGTCTGTTGCACTGGCTTCTCTGCTTCAAGTGTCGCGGGTGCAACGAAAAAGAGAAGTCACCTTCACAGATCTGCCCGTGCATCGGTCGCCTGTTTCTCAACATATGTGGGAACTAGAGGCACTGCAAATACTGGTCATACAGTATCCGCCGTCAACACCCCTTCGCGATTGCACTCCACTATGGCAGCCACAACCACCGCGAAGGGGCGGAAGCACCACCCCCGCCCAAGGCACTCTTCGGCGACGTCCGTATCTTCAGCCTCTTCATCTCCATCTTGGACTTCCCGATCTTTGAGACACGTCCTGCAGAGCCTGTCTTTGAAGACTTGTACGAGGGCTAAGAGTCAAGGCTTGCAGTCTCAAGGATCCGAACATAATGCCGAAGGTTTGTTGAGTTGAGACCAACAAACCCGACCGAAAAAGAGGAGGGAGGGGTTGATCTTGGGCGAATGTTTCGTTGGAGCCAAAACAGATTTGACATTCGGGTGTAAATTTGCGGAAACCTCTTGGACTCTGGAAGTCGACTTTCAGGGGTCCGGCAAGGCCGGTAGCAAAAGAAAACTTTGTGAAGAAAGCCTATACGATTTAATTTCTCCCTGCCAGATTCAAATACCCACGCGGCGACGGATTTTTACCTCGGACAATGGAAGTCTCAGATCAAGCAACTCAAGAGAGAAGCTACGGAAGGTAAAGAGAAAGTGCAATTGTGACCCATGCAATTAATCGTGCTTTGATTAAGTATCGGAACTCATTATGTTGTCGCACGCTCTATAGTCCAAGGGAATATTCAAAGAAGGGAAACACTTGAGGGTTCGCAGAAAGTTGTGCGTCTGGCTATTATGAGGTAATTTGAGTTTTTGCGAGTGGATCAAAATGTTCCAGCATCGACTGAAAACTCAATGATCTGAAGTGTCATTAACTGTCTTCTCTTTACATCACTTGCTTCTTCTCAGCAATTTCATCATGTTTGGTGGGAAGCTATATGCGGCTACAATCTCTGGTTCCGCATCAATGTTTTCCGAGTACGTTGTTTTATGCTGACGATTTCTCTTTCTACGGCCTATACTATTTCAAAATGCTGACCTCCTCACGCTTCGCTCCTCGACGATTTGTCTTCAGGGCCCTTCACTCATTGGCCGATGTCCTCAACGAATCGTAAGTCCTCTTTGTCCATTTCGCATGAATCCCATTCTCTCCACGGCGAAGTGCCTTTCGTTTCGTCTGATCCGTCTTCCGTTTTCCTCGGTATTGCAGGCTTCTGCTGTGGGGTATTTGGCGTTCACTGAAAGCACCAGGTATGTTGTCCGTGCCCAGCTGTCCATGTTTTCCATGATTGGTCTACGAAGCAACCTCCCTTGCGCACAACACTCACTGATCATTGCACTTGCCCCGGAAAACCCACTCACACATACGGCAACAGATCCTCAACACCCATACGGTTTCACTCCTGAGCGCTACGCTTGGGCTCTCGTTAGTGGTGTTGGTATCTTCTTCTTGGGGGGTGGTGTCTCTATGTACCACGGTATCAGCGGACTCATGTACCCACATGCTATTGGAGACGTGACGGCGGCATGGTATGTGCTCGGCGCATCGCTGATTTTCGAAGGAGGTACGTGATTGTCTCTGCATTTCATTCGAATTCATGTTGGGTGGGCTTGGCGTTGCGTGTGGTGTTTCGGTTTCTTGGTACCTTTTTTTGCCGAAGAATGTCTTGATTCACCCACGGGTTTACCATTCAATGAAGGCACCATGACCTACGCTCTAAGGCAGATCACGCGAAGCGCGCACGCCGCCGGTGTTAGCGTCATCGATTACAGTTGAGTACTGCGAACGTTCTCATTTCGCTCTCGACGCTCAAATTTCCTTTATATAACCGTGACTTCCCTTTCCCAACCCCACTCCTCAGTCCGCCGAGGCGCAGATCCCTCCTCAGTCCAAGTCCTTCTTGAAGACCTTGCAGCCGTCACCGGTGTTGTAATCGCAGGTACCTGCCTTTCCCTCTCCAAATGGCTCTCCCTCTCCTACATCGACTCGTTGGGATCTATCTCCATTGGACTCCTTCTGGGTTCTGTTGCGACGTTCTTGATAAGACGCAATGTCGCGGGATTGGTGGAAACTGCCATGAGTGAAAAGAGGCGTGACGAGATTGTGAGGATTTTGGAAAGCGATCCGGTCGTGAAGTGAGTTCTATCCCGGTTTTTTCGTTGTCTTTTGCGGAGATGTGGATGTTTCGTTTTGTTCTCCGAGGTTTTTCTTTTGTTGGGTGTGTTCCCCACTCACGATTCTTCCCATGTCCGTGTGCGGCTCGAAATTCCTTCAGATCTGTGCACGATGTGAAAACGACGTGTTTGGGACCCGAGTGGGTGCGGTTCAAAGGTAACAAAACATCACAACTTTCATCGCCCGTGTTCGTCGTGGAAGTGTTTTGGCCCTGGGACTCAACTCCAATGTCTCTTTCTTCCCTGTATGCCCGACTATGCAGCTGAAATTCTTTTCAACGGCGAAGAAGTCACAAGACGCTACATCTCTATGAACCCTTCCGTCATGGAGAACGACTATGACGAATTTGTTTTGCGTTCTCTTGCCCCCGTTTCGGCCGCATCCGTGGCTGTGAACCCGCATTCGGATGAATTCACGAGCGACGAGAGCGGCGACGGCGAAGGCCCTGCTGAGAGGGACGACAAGGATGGTGGCGCGGGGGCGAAGAGGAGACAGGTCATGACTCGCGAGGAGTATGAGCAGTGGCTTGTGAAGCATGGGGCACGAGTTGTTTCGGCTTTGGGAGCTGAGGTTGATCGGTTGGAGATGAATATTAAGGTGTGTTGCTGGTTGCGAGAAGTTGGCTGTGTGTGCGGTTTTGTCGTTGATTTTCTGCCCTTCCCATCTTTTCACACCTGATCGTTACTGCTCGACACATTTTCAGACCAAGATACCCGAAGTGAAGCACTGTGATCTGGAAATGTAAGTTCAATGCTGGCTTTTCCATCTGCATGGGTTTTGTTCCTTTCTGCTGTTTGTCTCTTTCCTTCCTCTACGGTAACATGTTGCTTATGTCGACTCTCATTCAAACTATCGCATCGCCCTTCCCCTATATCATTCATTCCACAGCCTGTAATCGACCTATGTCGATGCGTCCGTCGATGGCACTTTGGATGTGGTTGGTTCTTTCAGGGAAATGTGATGCCCAGTAAAAGCTGCAAGGGCATTCAGGTTGGATCTCGTTGGGCAGACGTTTGGTGATCAGTTAGAAGTGTTTGGCAGGGAGGGAACAAGAACTAAACTAGTATGGATGAATGCTTTTTAGAATAAATATGCGTTCTACTCGCTGTGCTGGATTTGCTGGCTGTGAGTTTGGGTTGAGTCCGTCTGCGAGTTCCGTCAGTGCTATTTATCTGGAAATGCCGACAGAAGTCGATGCGTGAGCGCCGCAATATCTCATACTATGCTGAGACGATTCCGCACCCCACAAACTGGACGACCCAACTCGGCTTCCCACTAGGCGCAACAACACCCTCGTATACCCCATCCAACTCGCTATCACCTCCTCAGGTAACCGGCGAAGGAACAGGCAGACGAATACCCATGTCTTGAACCTTGCAAGGATTGCAAAGACCGGTTGTGGAGTTGCAGCAGGAATCAGGAAGGGCATAATGTGTAGAGCTCTTCAAACTGTCGCGAACAGGGGCGGGTCATCGTCGAGCTGTAGAGTACGCTGTAAAGTTGTTATTCTTTGATTGTGAATATGAAGGGGAAGTCCCCAGATCTTCCACATAATGAGTGCCAAGATGCTTGAAGCGGAGAGACGGATGGGCATGTTTCCGCGGCACAAATTTGCGAGGAGTTTACGAGAAAGACAAGGCGGACGGATAAAAATGGTGATATTGGTCGAGAGTGGTGTGGAAAGTACGATTGCGAGAGTTCATGTAGCGTTCATGGAGCACACACGGCAAGGAACATGATGATGATGGCGGACATGAACGGTTGAAGTGGGTACTCAAGTACCCACCCCCACGTACACTTCTTGGAACTTGGTCAAGACTGGCGTCAAGACTGCCCAACAGTGGGGTTAGGGTTATCTTGAGTAGATAGATGCACGCACACACACCACACTACTTTGGTTAAGACTGGCGGTTTCTTCTTTATGGATTAAAAAAAAATGGGCTTTAGGAATTGCCCGATGGAACCACCCGCAGGAATCAGGTGGGCGGTTGCGTGGGTACAAACAAGCTCGGAGCTCTCACCTCGAGCCAGTCCCCTATCACAACAAAGTCCCTTTGGTTCCGCCTGGGCAAACCAAGGAAACAAAGAGAGTACTGAAGCTCAGACTTTGGGCCTAGAATCCGAGTCCCAATATCCTTCCTAGTCACCTTTTGGGGTACACAGTGCTGGATTTCTTAAGCGGAAGACAGAGGAAGCGCGAAGCTTATTGTCTGTAATCCCCATTGAGATATCCTTCATTACACTGCATGTATGATTCCTCGATGGAGGACTTCAAGGGGGGAGCGGCCGGTATTTATAGGGACAGGTTTTTTGCGCACTTGCCATCAAGTTCCCGTGATTGGTCTGGTGATTGGTGACTAAGTGATCTGGTGATTGATGACGGCAAAAGCGGACAGCTGCAGGATTGGACTGATGGTCTCAACTGGTTCAAGTAGGATTTGATCCCAAGGTCGAAATTGCGTTACACAGACAACTATGGACGCAAAGTCGTTTGTTCCTACGCTTCACAATGTGATGTTGGAGAATTCATTGTCTGTTTTTTCCGTGCTGTTAGCCAGGCTGTTGGCGGTGCTGAACGCGATGGCGTTGGCGCTGGTACTTGAGGTGATGGCCGTCACGGTGGGGTGACGATCATCATGACGAGGATGGTCCTCATTTCAAAGTTTGGGATCTATAGTATTTATGGTTCGTCTTTTTCCTTTCGACTGAAGATGAATATCCATCTTCTTTCCGTGTGGATTGATCCAATAGTATGTACTAGTACCGGAAATGGGTCACTGCTTTGCTGTATTCTCTGTAAAAAGACGAGGAACCTGCAGGTTGCAACACTTGGCTTCACGCCTCCCGCGGAACTCGCGGAATCTGCGGATGCCCATCTATTAATGCCCACTTTAGGTTACCGCTCTGCAACCAAGTCCTAATATATATATCCTTTTGGAACTCTCCTTCTCTCAATGTGCTCTTTTGGCGCGCGAAAATGTATTTCCGAAACAAATATTCATACTCAGATGCATACTGCAGTGATCAAGCAAGACTGTTCATCATCCGTCATTTCACCGATCGCGTGCAGGTGTCGCCAATCAAGAAATCGCCCAGTCGTGAGCTATTGTGTGGTGAGAGCATGTTCTGGATCATGGGTGGAGCATGATATTCGTTTCTGCAGAACGTCAACATTTCATAGAGACTGGGGATGAACCCAATCACACACGGACACCACGAAACCAATGCACGGAGTTCTGAAGATCGATGGAATCAACGGTGGTTTCTCAACATACCCTATGGTCTATACATCCTAACTTGAACGTACATGACATCTTAGCATCTATCTCCACCCCCTGAGGTGTGTGGGGTTGACGTCAAGGGTAATTCTCACACAGGTGGCAGCAATGGCTATCGTCAGTCTCCACCTTCTTCCTTTCAAGTTCTGGTCTATGCAATTGAAAACAATCTGTCCAACGCACATAGATGTTTCCAGCGAAAAGACAAAGAAAATACAATATGCTACTTTGATTGAATGTTTGCAATGTTTGCACCTTACCGAAAAACTCCAACTTGAATCTATTCAAAGAACGTCACCTCCAGCATCTCTTGGTGCTCAGCGACATTGCAGGAACGGTTGATGATATGGACGTTGCGGATGGTGAAGTCAACTCATTCGGTGTGACGGGTTACTTCAGCGTTCTGTTTCCAGTGTCTCTTCACTTAGTGCACTCGGTAGCATCCGGTTGGGTCTGATCTGAAGGTGGTCGACTTCTTACTCTTCCTCGCCGTTGGCCTATCTTCGCCTCATCGGTCGGTCCTGTCTGATCATCAACTTCCTATTGTCTGCAGTTGAAAACACTCCAAACTTCTTCGTGTCAGGTTCGTATATCACCTCTTCATTCCACACAGTCATGACTCACGGCCATCGTGGCAACCTGGGCTGCCATGGAAGAGAATCTGTGGGAACTCATCCGACAGCTTCAACGCGAAAACGAGAAGCTAAAGACGGAGAACAGTAATCTGCAACTAGAACTGGCCTACGACGTCCTGGTGAGGAAAGGGTTCCCCTCGGTCCGTACAACCTCGGGAAGTCGCAATCGAGTTCCAAGACCCCTCAGTCGCCACACCTGAGCCGGCAGTCAGTGACTGGGGAGCTTTATGCGCACTTTCGTATATTGAGGGAATATACCCTGAAGAAGCTCATCAACAGCAAATCAATCCTCTGGCAGCAGGCGCAGGGAAAGGGGGGCAACTTGGGGGGCTGGAATGGCGAGTCCATGATTCAACAATTCGTCCACGGCGCCTTCGAGGACGTGGTCCGTTTGGCGAAACTCCTAAACCAACTGAATTTGTACAAAGAGGTTTATTTTGTGTCCCAGCTTCGGCCCGACGTCGCAATCATCCGCAACAACGTTGGAACCGTCGTTGGTGTGTGCGAAGTGAAGAAACCAAGCCGAAGATGGGGAAGCAATCGAAGCGATCTTGAAGACGAAGATCTCTTGCACCAGATAACGAACTACATGCTAGAGCTCAGGTGCACCCACGGCTTAACGTTCGTTTTCCGTATCATCACCACTTATGAGGAGTGGCGAATTCTATGGTTTGAGGACACGGACACGGCAGCTCAAGCAGACAATCTTGAGCAAATAAATGTACCGATAGCAGCTGCAGCTAAGACACCCGCCCCGCATCATGTGGAGAAGGGTTTTTACACACGTGTCTTTAAACATACGGAACCTGCCCTCGTCGAAGCTTTGGTGACTCTTTCCCACAAGATTTACTTGGCACCTACACACCCACCCTCGTCGTTTTTGGCGTCTGGACAAAAGTTCGCCTGTGTGACTGCCACTCAGTTCACTTGGGAGCTCCTGCCCCAACAACACTTTTGCCTTTCATACGAAATGCCCAGCAATCGGTTCGTTGGTCCTTTTTTCCTACTCAGATCCTATCAGGGGGGGGGTGATGGACGTGTTTGGCTTGCAGCGTCCGCTAAAGGCAAGCTAGCAGTGATAAAATGTTCGGTCGATGGCGATAATCATTCCTTGAATGCGGAGGCGGCGCGGTGGCAGGAGATTTGGGATGTTCCTGATGTGTGTGTGTTGACAGTCATGGGCAGACCTGCTCTGGTGATTCCATTTGCCTTCCACGTCCGACGCGATCCCGGATCGGGATCATCAACTTTCATGCCAGCCCAGGAATGGACAGGAAAGATGCGGAATCTCACGAATGTTGCGGCTATTTTGGATAATTGCGAAATCAGTGACAACACCGACTTTGATGAGGAGCCGTTTCGAAGTTACATCAACAACCGACTCGAAGCAGCTCGCGTTGCCCTGGACCATATGGCGGAGAAGGGTTGAACTGAGTGTCTTCGTGAATTGAGAACGCGGAGGCGCTGCCCCGTTTCCGCGGACCTTCTTCGCATCTTCTTCGGTCGTCCGTTCCACAATGCACACCATCACCCGTAACGACGACACCTCCCCACCACCACCAGATCTTCCGCTCCACTACTACAGTGCGATAGAAGGGTTGGGGGAGGGAGACGGTGATGCATCCATTTCTCTGTGGGCCGAGTTGATTTTGGGTGTGAGAGGGAACTGTGTCTGGGGTGTGCTGCTTCCATCAAAACCTCCCTTCTCTTAGTAGCGTGGCGACTGGACTACCACCGTGAAATGAATATCTCAACCCGGGTAGGTTCACTTACTCTTTGTGATTACGTATGGACGCTCTGCCAACACCAACCCCACCCCCGACTCTTTGTGTGGTCTTGAGTTCAGTGTGTACTGTGTACTCCCGCCAAGGTGAATTCGGGGGGGGGGGGAGAGAGAATCCGTTCAATGCCTGCCCTTGTACTTGTTTTGTTGATTGATGTTTTCCCGCTTCTCTCTTGCTCTTTCCAGCAGATGTTGCCCCAGACGGTTCTTCGACGATGGGTCTTACAACCAAGGAAGGTCGCTTCATCTGAAAACAATCATATATTTCAATTTACAGTATACAGTCCATGTAAGTTACAATATGGCGAGCAAGCTTGTGCATCGGCAACCTGATGCACAACAGCGCCCCTAGGCCTATCGACAAACGAACGCATGAACAAGACCCTGCCTCACTGCTGCTTGGATGTCTTGCCAGCGCGTTTGCGTTCGGTTGTGGCTGTTGCGGTGTTGCCCACATTGGTCTATGCATCGTTGCTGCTTTCCGCGGATGAGGAAGCAGCCGCGGATGCTGCAACCGCACCGTTGGCTTTCGCACGCTTTGCCGCCGTTATCTATTTGGAATCGGGCGAAAAGTTGTCGATCAAGTTTGGGTGTTGGTTAAATGACTGGGTGCAGGCAACTCCCAAATTTGCTGACCAAGGAAGGCTCTAGAAACCATGACCTTCCATTTGAACCGTGAAGCCAACTCATCAAACATGGCATTCTCACCTTCTTTGCCGCCGGATCAGACGCCTTCCTTTTCCTGTTTGTCCCCGCCCCCTTTCCGTTCGGAGCAGCAGTAGCTCCCGTCATTATCCCCGTTGTCATTGGAACACGCGGATGTCCAACCATCATCATCTGCTGGTGCTGCGGGTACGGTCCTCCCTGCCCCTGATCTCTTTGCACCGGCGAAGGTCTTGGAGCTGTAGTCCTCGGTGGTGGTAATGCGGAATCCCTTTCGGAACTTTGCATCTGTGGTTGTGATGCTGATGAGAACGGGTTGGTCTGGAATCAATGGCAAAAAAGAGTCAGTGTCCAATCAGAATTGAGGAGATGAGAGGAGATAGATTAGATGCACATATATGTACGCTTCAGCCTCCCTCGACCACTCGACCACTCATGACCGCCCCTGCATCCATTTTCGCGCGGGGGGCACAGTCCCACGCTCTGTTGAAAAGTGATGGTATTGTGGGAGTTAATGAACTTTCCAAGATTAGGTTCCTAATGCCACCAAAGTAAGCGCATTAGATGTGCAATCAATTTAGTCACCTTTGCGCATGCTTAGTCGTGGTTTGCTTGGAGGCGGTGTCGGCTGTGAGTGGCGTTCCATAGCTGATTTGATAAGAAGTTATAATGATTGAGCATAACACTGATACACTAAAGGTTTAGCACGCTCATGAAGAAAATTGTATACCTTTAAGAGCCCCTAATATCAAGTATTTCCCCAGAGGCGAAGTGAAAAACATTGAGTTACCCATGAAACCATTGCTGCAAACTCCAGTTTGTAATTATATAAAGAAAGAAGAACAGAAAATGATATTTACGCTTTTCCCCAGATGCACGACCACCTGCACAAACATACAACAACAAAAGAAAGACACGAGAGATCAGACGACTTGTTTTCCCTCCTTTCAACACAAGAACGATTTTCCGATTTTCCGTAAAGAACAATCATCACACCCCGTTTCCCTCTCCGCCATCGCCATTCCTCAAATCACAAAAAAAACGAAAATGAACTTTACCTGCATGGCATTGCTTGTCCGTAAAGGGTTGGGTTGAGCCCATCCGCTTCTTGGCCTAGTCTCAAAACATACATGCTGACAAAAAATATCGCAAGAAGGAATCCGTCGGCCCGTCTGATGTTGCCATGAGTGCAGGGTTATTTAGAATGGCGTCTGAGGTTGGAAGGCCGGAACGTGCTAGCCACCAATCGAGGTCTGCCACTAAGGTTGACGGGATCTCACGGATGGCCAATACCCTGCTGGTCGACATCTCGTCATGTCGAAAGACCGAGGCTCTGTACCAGAATGCCATCTTCTTTCTTGAGGCGAACGCCCTCCTCTCGTACACGTTGAGACCGGAAGGGGCAAAGTCCCGTCCATTGTGTCTGGTTGCCATTGCCAAATTGGAAGCGGCATCCTGTGATAAATATAAGCTATACGGTGAGTCCTCCTTGGTCATTGGGGACAAGAGGTGACATCGAAAAAACCAAAAACAACAGGAATTTGTGCAGTCACCATTTGTCGTGCCCCAATTATTCGAATGTCTTTATTTTCTTCACGCCATATCCATTCCAGGTGGTTGACAGCCCATACCATGTGGACGATTCTCCCATGCTCGTCCAGAACTATGGAACCTGTCTTGTTCATACTGCCATGCGTCCAAAACTCGAACGGTTGTAACCTAAGCCCCATCTTTTTGACCGCTTTCCCCAACGCCTCCTTGGCAGGTTTACCGAAAACCACAAGGATTCCAGGATTCCGTATAAGAGTTGCAAGGTGGCGGCGCAAACGTTTGTCCAATCGTTTCCGTATCAATTCAGGGAGGTACTCGGGATGGAGGAAACCTGACCCGGTTGGTAATTTGAACGGAATAACGTCGAAAAAGTCCCTCTGGAAGGGTTGAATATGTAAACATGAATGAATTCAACGCAGTCAGTTTGAAAGGAGCTGAATAATATTATATAATGTCTGTTGAAGCAATGAGATTCGGCGATGCTTACCACATTTCTTTCATGCAACGTGACAAGTGTTGGAGCTGTTCCGACCAGTGACTCCTCTCCTTGTCTTCCATGGACTCCGTAGTTGCCCAAAAAGACGCCACCGGAGTTTAAATCCCCAGAGATCCTTGATTAAAAGCACATGTATATGTTAGCCTAAGAGCCACTGTGCATGATCAAAGTAAACGCCTTCACTCCACCTTAAAAAACTGTCATCTGAAAGCATAAAATCCCGCCATTCCGGTTTCGTCTTGGCGAAGGCTCCAGGATTAGAGATTTGTTGTGAGTTCCATTCGGTTATAAAGTCTCTCCGCCAGGCATCCTCGTCAAACTTGTCGTCGATGATGGATTCCACTCGGCTTCGAATCTTCTGGAGGAATTTCTCCAATTCCACTTGGGGAGGGGGTGGCCGAACGCAACACGGAGCTGCGTAAATGGTATCAAGACAGGAGTGGAGGTACGCCTCCTGAATGTTCCAATCAGAAAGCGTCAATCATTCAGCAATGCACATGTGGACTGACTGAGAAAAGAAACAACTTTCAAACATATCAGATATGGCCAACGGAAGAGAGAGCCTTACAGGCGTTATTGTTGGATGCTCGGATAAGGAGTCGAGGTCGGTGTCCTCTTCATCTTCGTCAGGAACATGTGGCGAAGACGTTTGTTGTTGTTCATCCTCCCCGAAGTTAGTGAAGACAACTGGGTATACGAGGTCTTCAACAACTTGATCACAACGTTTCAATACAGTCAGTCATTAGAGGGGAAAACATAGACGACGCGCGGTCAAGTGAACCACCTGTCTTGCTCTGGTCAAGACAAGAATTATGAGCATGTCGATTTTTCGAGTGCAAGCCCCGCAAGGCCCGCAACCGTCACTGTTACAGCTGTTGCCCGCGTTTTTTTCCTTTTTAGGCACAGTCACGTCACGTGAGTTCTTTTGATCGCCAATCAATCCCAACGATTACACAGCCAAATTTTCCCCCTCTCTTTGACACATGCGAAACTTCCTGATCCCTGCCTTGACTCTGCACTTGACCTCCAGACTCGAGCGCCTGCCGACACCAAAACACCACACGGGTCGAACTTTTAGAACTCGTTCTGTTTTTGTGAAACCTTTCTTTCTTTTTTGTGCCACCCTTCTCCACTTCACTTTGCACACTCCACCGACCATCTCGCCAAAATGCCGTCGGCAACACCCAAACAGAAGAAGGACAAGAAAGACAAGAAGAAGGTTCTCCACGAGGAGGAACCCCAGCATGATGAACTCGCCGCGGAAGTCGTGAATTCAATAAATTCTGCTGAGTCCAAGAAATCGAGCAAAAAGGAAGAAAAGAAACGGAAACGCACCGCCGAAGAAGACCGCGTCGACGAGACTGCCGGGAGTGCGGTGAAATCTGGGGCGGATGAGGATGGGAACGGGGCTGATGTTGAGGGGAAGAAGAAGAAGAAGAAGAAGGTGAAGGAGGTGGAAGGGGCGAAGGAGGAGAAGGCGGTTGATGTCGAGGACAAGAAGGGAAAAGACAAGGAGAAGGACAAAAAACGGAAACGGTCTTCCGACGAAGAGAAGAAAGAGGTGAATACGGAAGAAGACGCTGACAAGGAAACGAAGAAGAGGAAGAAGAAGTCAAAAAAGAGCGGGGATGGCAGTGAAGGGGGTGAGGTGAAAGCGATGGATGTGGTTGAGGATTCCGAGAAATCAGAGAAGACGAAGAAAAAGAAGGGAAAGAAGGGAAAGGGAGAAAACGAGGTAGATGAGAGTAAGGAAGTGGAAGAGAAGCAGGAAGAGAAGGCTGAAAAGAAGAAGAAGAAGAAGGATGATCAAACCGCAAACGATGATACCCCCTCAACCGACAAAGACAGCAAATCCATTGACAGCACCGTCGAGGATTCAGAGTTTAAAAAGAAGAAGAAGAAGAAGAAGGACACATCCAACGCCGAAGCCACAGACGCCGAAACCAAAACCACGGACGCTCCGGCATCAACATCCACAGACGAAAAGGCCGCGGAAGCCTCAACGGAAACGAAAAAGAAGCGAAAGAAGCGAAAGAAGAAGAAGAAGAAGAAGCCGGCGGCCACGAAGGCAGAGGGAGAATCCACCAGTACCGCAACCACCAAAGAAGGCGAGGCAACCGAGGAGAATCAGGAACCACAGGGTCCACAGGTATCCGCTCGGGACGCGGCGCTGGCGTATTTGACACTTTGGAAGGAGGATCGGGCTGCTTGGAAGTTCCAGAAGGTTTGTTTGTGTGGGCGTTGGGTTTGTGGAGATCATGCCATCCAGGACAGTTTCGCATCGGCTGCCTGGTTTACGATGCACAAAAGCTAGCATAGCCCGCACTGAGCGGAGTAGTCGTATGTACTCTCCCTGTTTCTGATATTACATGTCTCACACCCAATTCCTTCCATCCTTTCCGTATTGCAGGTCCGACAGACGTTCATCCTGAAACACATGCTCTCAAAGAACGTGGTACGTGCAACTAATCCTTGTTGCAACTCTCTACCCTTTTCCATTGCTTCGTTGACTCGAAGCACGTTCCATACGTATATCCCGCATTGTCTCCACTATTTCCTGACTTTGATAATAACACCCCGTTCCCTACCTTTCCCAATCAATGCAACCACACCATCCCAACCCCCAATCCTGCACATTCCACAGATCCCCGACTCCTCCTTCCCGATCGTCCTCGAATACATCAAAGGCATGCAAGGCCAAGCCCGCACAACGACGCTGGTCAACGCGCAGAGGGTTCTGCATGGGTGGAAGGCACAGTGTGCGGAGCGTGGGGATGGTGATAAGTGGGAGGAGCTTTTGCTTGAGGAGGAGGAGAAGAAGAAGGGTGAGGAGAAGAAGGAAGGTGGTGAGGATAGTGATAGTGATGAGGAAAGCAGCGACGAGGAGGAGGATGCAGGAAAGAAGGCTGGGAAGGGTGATGGAAAGGCTGGAAACAAAACGAAAAAGGGGTCAGATTCTGACAGCGATGACGATAGCGACAGTGATGATAGCGACGAGAGCGAGAGCGACAGTGATAGTGATGATGACGACGAGGGGGACAAATCTAAGAAGGAAGCAACTACGACGGATGAGACACCCAACGCTGCCACAACACCATCGGAACCGAAAAAAGCGGATATTGCGTCGCCTTTTCGGGCATGGCGTGTTTGCCAGGTTTTGGGAGAGTGAATGTAAGGCAGAATGTAAGGACCGTCATGGGATGTTTTGTTTTAGCGGAAAGGACAATATAGACTTGTTTTGACTATTGCTAGAGCTTGTTCTAGGCAGTGTTCCAGGCGGGTTCACGGAACTAACTTTCTCAGTTCGAGTGCGTTTCGTGAAAACATCCCCGGATCTTTCCCGAATCTGGAACGTTTGTGCAGACATCTAATCCTAACGGCGGCATTTGACGCTCGTCGATGTTTACCAGCATGTTTACCTTCCAGTTACACTTCTAATCCTTGACTTATCATCTGCAAGTGTAAATCTTGGGTGCGTCGGTTGACGGCGTCCCTACATCTACGTCACGGTCTGTCATATTCCGAGTCTTCCACCGAGTCTTCCAGGTGTCTCTCTGGGCTGTTCTCTGGGTGTCCCTTCGTCCCTTCCTCGCATGTGGGCAGCAGGCATGCGGGCTGATGTGTGGGCTGAAACAATTATTATTCTTTCATATTGGCTACGACTATATGGCGCCACAGCTACCAGAGCCGTCTTCCTCTGACCTTGCCCCAGCGCTTGATTTCAGACTCTTCTCAGCGTCATCAGCGTGCAAGACTTTTGCAGAAAGCGGGGATTTGATCGGGAATTTGGTTCCGACTTTGTAATCAGGCTGTATCTAAATAATTGCATGGAGTGACAAAAACAAGTGGGGCGGCAGCCGGCGGCGGCGACGGCTTTCCGTGGTGCTCAGGGGCGCGTTTTCTGGACTTTTCCCGTTCGCAAGGGTCAAGAGCAGGGTCAAGAGCTGGGCAGAACGAAGAGCAAAGGCCAGAGCAAAAACTATATACTCAGACAATATATAAAAACCGTTCTATTTTATCATCAAAGCAAAACAGCCCAGTACCCAGACTAAACATCGCACAGATCTTCTCTACCTAAAAACATGCACCCGCCGTCCACCAACACCCTCGCACTCCTCCTCGTCGCCCTCAGTACCTCCCCAGTGGCCCTCGCATCCACCACTGCCCATCTCAAACGTTCCCCACAATTTGATTTTGGGATCACGCCGAACGATGCCCAGGTAGCGGCTACAAACAATGTCGCCAAATCCACCAACTTCATATCGGACGACTCAGACATCGTTTCGATCATCACAATCCCCCCGAGAGTACCACGAAGTGTCATTGGGTCCTCCGACGATGGCGCTTTGAAGTTTGCTCGTCGCAACCAGCAGAAACGCTCCCCCCAACTTGCGGAAGCCTTCGAAGGATTTTTACCCAACCTCCCCAAAGTTGACGTCTCAGCAAATGACCAAGTGTTTGGTTCCCACACAATTCCTCCCAAAGTACCACGCAGCATCAGAACCCCCACCGATGACTCGGATGGCGCCGCGAGGTTCGTTCGTCGCAGCCACTTCAAGCGATCCCCCCAACTCACGGCAACCCTGGAAGCCCAGGATACTGAAGAAGGATCTGACGCCGGTTCTGAAAGATCTAACTTTTTGGCGGATGACGATATCTCTGGTATCTTTACACTGCCCCCCCGAAACGACGACTGATGATAGAGTTCATCCGTCTCTCTCACACACTGGAACGATTGGGGGATTTGATAACCATGAAAACGGCAGGGAACGAAGGCAATATAAGGGTGCTTCAGGAACTGTGTTTCTTGGCTTGATTGCAATGTCACAGCGGACTTAATTATTACTAGTGAGTCGCACTTCAAAGTTTCATACTCTAGAGAGGGGAGATATCGCAAGAAGGGTGGGGATATGGTTGTAACAGTGGATCTTGTAAACTTCTTGTACATATTAGGAAGGCGTTTGGTACAGGCAGACTGTAAATACGGATCGGTACAAAGTGGAACTCGGTCTGGCTTTTTAACTTTTTTGGACCTAAATCCTTCGCCTTAAGGTGCAAATCCTTCGTCTTGTCAAATGATTTTAACGCATGGAAGCATAAGCATAGTAAGCATAGTACCGCCCTCAGTGCCAATACGACTGACAGGATACCTTTACAGCTTCAGAAGAGGAAAAGAAATGCCGCGGCGCGATTATATCTGCCGTTGAACGCACTTTGTCCATATGTATTAGGCTCGTCCGAACGTGTGATAATTAGTACCAAGTTCAGACTAGCCTAAAACCAATCTACAACTTTCAGAGTTTGAAATAATCCTTTTCTGCGGTGCGTTTTGCCAAGCGCCTAATCCTGCTGTTTTTGTCCAAGATTGTGATAGAGGCGAATTGGACTGTCGAGTACTTTTGTCGGAGTTTATTCACTCGAGTTCGGTTTGTAACACCCACCTTGAAAAGCAACCCAGCTCACGCCCAGCTCACCGCCCGTTCCTTTGTTGTTTCCACAGTTTCTCGTTCTACGTTCAGTGATAGAACCAAAGCTCCCCGAAACTCCTGATGCTAAAAGTTTCGTGCATCTCTCTCACACAAAATAAAATGGTCTCCCCTGACTGTAACCTAGTAGACTGTAACCGAGACTCTGAACAAGGGAAACGTACCTATACGGGTGGACGGTGGACACCTCGTCAACTTCGTCGCGTCCTTGGCTGCGTTGCAAGTTTGAGGGGCGAAACCAGTAAGCAAGCTTCCTTCACAGGCTCTTCAAGACGCTGTACATAAGCAGTCCGTATTAAACCTGGTCCATAAGTGCGAGTTCTGGGTGTCCAGAAAATGGAATTTGGGCCACAGAACGCCTCAGAACGCGAACTTGGGAATTTGGAACCAATCCAGGAACCAATCTAGATTCGAAAAAGATCCGCACCCGCCAAATGATCGCGCTGGTGATCATGTTTCACTCGGAGCGCCTGGTTCCACTTGTGACCTGAAGTGTGACCAGTTAAACCAGTTGAACCTCTTGAACCTCTCATTGCCCTTGCCAGCGCGAACTCCGCGAACGCCATGAAACAAGATTCAATATGAAGAAGCAAAGACTTGAAAGTCGCTTTCGTAAATCAAATCTATAAAATCACTGCAACTCTACGGTATGTTTTCCCATCCATATTTCAAACTGTCTACTTTCAATGGAGCGTAAAACACCTTTGCGATTCCTTGCTATAGCAACACTCGTCCTCGGGTTTTCACCTTCCTCTGAGGCTGTCACTCGGGTACTTCGACGTGATGATGGTGCCCCTGGTACGTTTACAGATCCTCCTATGCTCTGATCACCCTACCGTTGCAAACCGACCAGGGTCACTTTCTGACCATCACTCATTTGTCTTCCTACATTCTTGACCCAAAATAGGGACTGTCACCGTTAACAATGAAAATGAATTTGGGATTGACTTCGGCTCTCTTCAGGGGGATAGTACCTCACTGACTTGCCCCCCCAGCTCATTCGTCACTGAGATTTGCGGTGTTCGAGCGGAGGACACTTTCAACACTGGGACCGTTGGGTCTCGGACAAACCGTGGATTGGGCATCTTTCGGATCAAATGTTCAGACGGTACTGTTGTCGACCCTTTTGGCACACCGGCTGACGCTCGGTGCTTGACAAATACCGGCGGGTTTACAAGGATTGGAGTCGGGCACGGATCGTTCATCGACCGGATTCGGGATATCAATTTGCCGGACAGCGAGAACCCACCAAACTTTATCGGCAACCTTGGCGGGCCCATCAATAATGTTGAGGCGCCTTCTGGGATGAAGCTGGTCGGACTTCGGAGGGATGGCCGTACTATCGCCCATTTTGTCGGATTCCAATTCCGTAAGTATCCATCACTTTGCAGCTGGAGCAGTTGATGGTGAGAAGGGGGGTTTCGTCAAGCTTGTTCTTGCATACTGTATTACTAGTGCTCAAAATGTCTTACCATCACTTCCTTGAATCTTTTCAGAGAAACTTCCTCTATGCAACCCAAGATGTGGCGACACCTGCGATGAAACCGCCATCAGGTGTTCCGAATGTATCAACGCCGGCAACATCTTCAAAGTCAACGGAAACACCGCCATATGCATTCCTGCTTGTGCTCCTAACGAAATCGTGGGCGATACTTCGTGCGTCCCTTGCGCCGAGGGATGTAACAGATGCTCAACTACACCTGATCGCTGCGTAGGTGAATGTAAGCCAGGGTTTTTCGGCGCATCAGACAGTCGATGCCTCGCCACTTGCCCCGAGGGAACGTTTGCGTCGACTGCTACGAACAAGTGCGAACCTTGCCCTGCTGGGTGCAGGTCCTGTACAGCCGCGAACACGTGTACTGCATGTATTGATACTTTCACCCTTCAAGGGGAATCATGCACGTGCCCTGTTGGGTCCTCTCCCGCCAACGTCTGCGATTTTAACAAATTCAACCCCGACACAATGCCGAGAGAGCGATTCATAGAATTGTGCGAGACGACGCCACAATTCCAGAAACTTATCTGCCAGAGGGGCTCAACACCACCAGACACAGCAAGATCTCTTCCAAGATGCTCCGCCGACACAGATTGCGCAGATCCCAATGCAAGATGCATTGATGGCTTCTGCACAGCCCCCGCACCGTCCACAGCCTCCGACATCACTTCCAACGCCGAAATCTTCTCCAAATCCCTGATCTATTCGCACATCGCCCTTGCTGCGTACGCTCAGCCCGACACCATCACCATCCCTGGTTGCAACAAAGTTTACAGGCGGCACATATCTCAAGACAGCCCTGCATTCGACTTGAAGTATTCCATTTATACCGACGACCAGTTTGTGGAGAATAAGGGAGGGGAGGCTATTGTTACTTTCAAGGGCACGGAAACGTTGGATGAGGTTGTGGTGGATGGGTTGGCTGGGCTGGTGCAGTGTGATATTCTGGGTGGAGAGCGGTGTGGCCTCGTTCATGCGGGTTTCAAGGCGGGGTGGGAGGATCTGAGGCCCAAGGTTTCCGATATTGTTGGACTTTTGCATGCCTTGGCGGGGGCAGTGGGACAGCCAATCACGTTTGGGATCACTGGTCACAGTTTGGGTGGTGAGTTCTTCTTTTACAGTTTTCAGTACCCTTCTCCAAAAAGTTCAATGCTTTCATGGCCAGGACAGGACTTGGGCATCATGAGCATGTTTCGTTACGTACTGACCTTGATTTCTCTGATCATAATTCGATCACTCAGGCGCCTTGGCACGATTGGCTGCGATGGAACTTAGCTTCAGGGGCATTCCCGTCAGCGATGTGTAAGTAAAACCGACCATTAACTCAATTTTATCGGGATGCGCCAGTGTGAGCTTTAGCCAGAAACTTTCTCGTCGCATTACCTTTATACATCTCATCTAACTGTCATCCATTTCCATGCTTCCATTTGCCGATAATAATTGTGACCTCAGCTACACATTTGGTGCTCCACGCGTCGGGGATACGGAATTCGAACGGGTTTTCACGGGAACTGTGAGGGCACCGTTAGTCGCTGTGAAACATGTCTCATCAACCAGAAGTGAGTATCATTTCAAAAGGGAGGACATGCTTGGAACGACCACATTTCAGGTCCATTTGAGGAACCGTTCGTTGTCTTATTCATATCCTAACCGTGGCTCCGTACCCCCTCCCCCCAATCTCAACAGACCTGGACCCCGTCAGCATCGTGCCTCCTCTCAGTTTCCCCTTCAGCTTCGCAGAACCCGACGGCACACATCTAGTCCCATGCCAAGGGCCCACAGGCGGCGAATGCACCTTGCTCCAGTTGCACAGCATGGATCTTTACAAGAACGATTTAATCCGGTTCAGCTCTCAAGTCACGCCACTTACTTGCACCATTGTTCGTTCAGCACCGGCTCGTCGGCGTGTGCGTCGCGTGTCTTGGGCGTGAGGATGGGGTGATGAAAATGAAGAGGCGAATGTGGAATGCGTGAAGAAGTCGAGTGTGGAGGGTTGTAAATATGTATAAAGATGTTGTTCAAAGAAGTGTTTCGATTTTCGATTTGTACTTTAGAGAGTGTTTTTTCGATTCAAGATTTTGTACTTTAGAACTAGTTTCAGAAAGACATGTCAAATGACTTACGAGTTTACATTGTAAAGTGGATGTACAGTTGTATATATGAAAAGAATAAAGAAGTGAATTTCAAGATTATAAAACCAGTGTCAATTCTCGCTGTAAGATTGTAAGCTATGAAAATAGGTAATGTCGCATAGGGATATCTTTCTGATCCACCGACGTGAATAAATAGTTAATATGGCAAGTCCATACAACGCTTCAAATGGGCCTGTCTTTACTCAGTCCCTCTCTGCATAGTTTCTCCTTCACCCACAGTCTCGGCCATCGCCACTTTCTCGATGTATGTGCTCAATCTCCGCAGTCTGGCAGATTTGGCACACCTCACGCTCCTTTAGTTCCTTGTAAAGAATCCGTGCTGGATATCGCGACAAATCGCAAAACCACAGCTCCAAGACGACGTATTTACTCCGTTATCGCGAATGTTTCCACTGGTAGATCCACCACCAACGTAAATGCTGGAACCATAACCTCGCACATCTTCCAAGCTTTCTCATTCTCATAATCCTGATGCACGTTCAAATCCCAAACAAAGCCGCGTTATGATTTCACTTGCCAACTTCTCCGCTTCTTCATCCCTTCTCCTTCTCCATTTCCAAAAATTCCAAATGCACTCCATCAAACACCCCCTGATCTTATCTTCAATGACCCAGTCCGTTGCAGCCCGTCCCAACCAGTTGGGTCATATTAACGTTTCCTCCAGATCCACCGTCCCTCCATTTCTCCTCCAATTTCCATTCCATCTTCACAAACGACCAACCGCAAAGCACCTCACCCCACGTAACCGTCTCCAGAAACGTTCAATCGTCCCGAACGTTCCCTCTCCCCAATACCTTCCCACAACGACGAGAGCCAGAGCCAAAAGCTCTTCTTTTCCCTCTCCACCTCCACCTGTTTCCTACTGCGATCAACGTCGTCGCAGCTTGAATGCATTCAACCGATCCGGATCCCTGTGGACGAAAAGAAAACCCCGCCGTGTTAACGTTCTGTGGCTATTTTCTAACCGTCATCATCCACCATGGAAACCAACAACGCCTCTCCGACATCCCACCTCTCCTATTAGGACCATATCGTTAATCATGCTGCAGTTTTGCGCTGTTTCTGATATGATCTCCATACCTTTAGGTCCATCCAACGCTTCAGATGATGTCTATATTGACACATCTTTCCCCTCCCTGCAGCTCAGGCCCTCCCTCCATGGTTTCTTGTTCGCCCGTCTGTCTCGGCCATCGGTATGGTGGTCACTGTCTTGGATGATGCATATACTCACTCTCCGCTGTTCGGTTTATTTGGCACAGCTCACCTTCGTGAATTTCTTTGTGAGGGATCCATGCTTGATATCGCGACGATTTCGCAAAAGTTTAGTTGAAGGAGGACGTACTCACGTAATCCGCATGTTTCCATCTGGTCGATGTTCGTGGCATTGCAACAACATCACACGATCTCAACGCCAATGCTGGAAGCTCACTGACAGATAAAAAGACCACAGAGTGATCCTGTTGTTCTTCCAACGGCCTTTGGAGGACCTTTGGAGGATGACTCCGAGAATAGTTGGAGCTTGGAGGCGAAACTCAGCCGTGCTGATACAAGGAGGTTCACCAAATAGTGTTCCTATAGCTATCACACTCAGTTCAGCATTGACTGCGGACGGTTTCGCCTCCCTTCCCACCCCCTTTAAAACACATCTGATACCCGTCGTCATATCTGGGTGCTGGCTGCACTGGATAATCCGTCAACGCCCTTGGCAGTCCGCGCAATCAAAGTTTCTACTGCTTCTAGTTCATGGATCCAGATTGAATTTTCGGAAACTTCCCTTCCCGCATCATGGTCATTTTCATGGTTTTCTTGCAGCGTCTCTATTATAGAATGATAGCTACATTCCTCACATACTATCTGGCACTCTTCTTCCAAGTATCACCCCACCTCAACATCTGTCGCGTGTCATCTTTCGTCACGGGTCCCTATTCCCTCCTTTTCTTTCCCATTTCAATGCGCTGGAGAGATCCTGCCTCGACCGACACAATAGATCCAAATCACCCATCTAGACGTTGAAGCCTCAAGGATCCTGAACCTGCGTTGAGAATTCGCTGTACTCACCGTTCTTTGTTTTGCAACGGTCTACATCTTCGGAATTCCTTCCCGCAATGACCCGCAAGTCGCCCGGCACCGAGTCTAACCTTCCTACGGATCCAAGAGGCCCAGACCGCCAGTCTTCATCAACAACGTCAATGCTGGATCCACAATCCCGCACATCTTTCACACTTCCTCATTCTCTTAACCCTTCCTTCCTTTCCTCTCCTCCCC
>JADGJF010000290.1:0-24977 GCA_027596845.1 Quaeritorhiza haematococci | reverse complement strand
GCGGACGGCTGGGTGATGACGAAGTATTTCCTCGGGCATCTTGAGGTGACGTTGGGGGTGGTGGAGGACTGTTGTCGGGTATGGTGGGGCCAGGAATTCACGGCCTACTACACTACTTTCGACGATGGTGGGGTGTGGCATCTCAGGGGGGAGTACGCAGATTAGTCGTAGATAGACGTAGTTTTCGTTGTTCTGTTCTGCAATAAAAGATGTTGTTGGAGACCTCCTTCTTTGCAGTACCACGAAACATGAACAGTCTCTTGGTTGGGGAAAACTCCGGAGTTGGAGTTGAAGATCGAGAGCAAGTCAGGTCAGGTTCTGACTCCCTCAGGAAGGATTTCGTAAAAAGGGGACAGAGACTGGACCAAGTGGAAGCGCCATGAAAGTGTCTGAGTTCGATCCGATGACGGATTTGTTTTTGTGGGCGATGCTGACAGGTGAAGGTGGCACAAATTGATTTTTTGTGAGTGCCCACGCAGTTATGTTGAAGGCGCGCGGTGCAAAGACTTCACAGGGTGACCACTGCCTCTCTGGCAGGGTAATGGTGCGCCTGAAAGAACAACCAAGCAAAGTCACTACCAGCTTCCCCATCTCAGTCCCAACCGGCCCGCCCAATCAGTACCCCGAGGATGGAAAACTGGATTTATCCGAGTTGGTCTTGGTGGATTGAAGTGGCTCTGCGTGTCTGGTCTTGCCCTGGCGCGCGCTCAAAGGTGGACCAGGTATGGTGAGGATGGTATATTGGTGTGAAGAAAAAGGTTGTCCGTCTCCCAAGTTACACAATGAGCAAAATACACAGAAATAAAGGGCGGCGACTCTAAATCTACATGAGCGCCCACGTAGAAAGAAGTAAAGCTACACAGTTATGTTCATGGACGTGCATGGACATGACAAGTTGTTCAGTTGCCTGCGCAAGATCCAACGCAGAACCGGACGGGTCAAAAGGACAAGGCAACCTGCCATGACATTATGTCACCATGAACAAACTTCAACTACACCTGCAAAAGATTTTGATGAGCGGGGTTATTCCATGCCTTTGAGCATAAAACACAGGTAATCTATTGTTTAGAGCAAGTATCCATAATTTAAATGATGAAGACACCAAATTGGGGAAGCAACTGACTAACCAGGATATATAACATTGTCAACCAATTTATGCGATGGGATAAAGAGTACCCTTTCTTGGAGCGACCCCAGGCATCTGGACTGCGACAACCGTCACTTCAACAAATCCACCAAGATTGCCCAAAATAGCGGACTAAAAATGCCAACCCCCACTGCCCGGTCTTTTCATAAAAAGGATTACCAAACCATGCCCAACAGAGTTAGAGACCTGCAATTGTAGAGGTGGGCATGGACATATGAGTAAGTCTCCACATTTTGTCATTCTTTACTGCGTAAATACTAGCACTTTGAGATGACGAGACTGAAGACGCAGATGTTGATCCTCTGAGGAGATATCCTTGGCCACGGAACACAAACCAGTCCGCGCCCTCGCGCCCAATCTGTACTACGTTCAAAAAACTTCCTTTTTGGGACGAGCAACTTCTCAAAAAGTGGCACCACGTTTCTATGGGTTTGTCCCCAGCCTGGGGCTTTGGGTGGGGAAATCGGGTTTCAATTGCAGCGCACCAAGGGTAAGATGATGCCAATGGGGGTAATCATGACAAGAGATGTGAACTAACGTGACAATAGAAATAGCTATAACGTTCTGTATAAGGACTCAGGTTAGGTTAGCTTTGTATAGATATATTCCAATCCTGAAATGCTTGTTGTAGTGCACGCAGATGTGCGTGCTAGTGCCCAAAGGGCATGCTTTGCGGTCAGCCCAACATCATTCTAACCTGCATCTGTCGGAAAGTGGTCACTAAACACGTTGTCTGTACTAAGCATGATCAAAATGTCCCCACAACGCCTTCACCCAAGCGCTAAATCCACAAAAGTTCCAACGCTGCTTCAATGTCTAGGTGAACAACGTCCCACAAACGTCCGAAGAGTTTGGGTGTGTAATGAAGGTTTGTGGGCGTCACAGTGCAAAGACTTGAAGTGAGTCGGACTCACGCAAAACATCAGATTGTTGGTATGTCGCCTACCCAAATGCTAAATCCACAAAAGTTCCAACGCTGCTGCAATGTTTAGGTCAACAACGTCCCACGAGGTTGGGTGTGTAATGAAGGTTTGTAGGCGTCACAGTGCAAAAACTTGAATGTGATCGGCCTAAGGCAAATTATCGAAACCCTGATACGTCGCCTGCAGGATTCGAACCTGCGCCCTCAAAGAGGAATGGCTTAGCAGGCCACCGCGTTAACCACTCCGCCAAAGCGACCTGAAATGTTCCTGCCAGTACTGACCATATATAAAAATTGGTGGTACATTCTATTCCATTGTTCACTGTTCAATCTTTGAACCCATAATACAGGATACGGCGTTGGAGAGCGCGTGTAGCGCAGGCAATCATCTGTAGCATAGAACGTTTCAAAGAAACTCGCAATGTGCACGTGCCATCAAAGTTGACACCCTCGCAAGGGATAATCATTCTTCAGTGCTCCATCAGCAATTACCGCCCCATCAAGCCCTTCGAATTCTCAAATAGATAGTGCCCCCCAGCTCATACGTACAACCACACACTGAACACTCAAACTAGGTTGCAATAACCAGATCATGGCCACCTCAAGCCGTCATCTCCAGGTGATGTTGGTCAGTACAATGTTACACGGAAACTTGACAGGAGAAAGAGAAAAGGGGCAGGAGAACCCTGAAAAGGCTGCTGAATAGGTAATCCTCACACAATCTCAGACCAACTCTAAAATTTAAACCACATTCTAGCTAAAAACACGACACACATACAAATCCAAACTGATTTCCATAATAAAAAAGAATTGCATGTATCTGGAGGAAGGGCTACAGCCAGCTTGGTCGGAGCGTAAATGGAGCAGGGGACCTGTGCGGCCGAGTTTTACACTAGGAGCTGGGCTCAGAGCAACGATGTGACATCTGGAAATGGAATCCCACAACACACATCCACGAACACATACACTTGTGTACACAGACACTCACTACTTTGCCACTTTTGCCACGCCAGATAGTGCATGTTGTGGAGGTTGAGAGGGATTTCAGTGGTTCCACGGCTGTGATCCTTACGGATGTTTGGCTGCTGAATGTCTTCAAAGACCGAGGCTTTAGCCAGTTTGCGGCCACATCCAGTTGTTAGAAGGATGTTCGAAGGGGCGCACTTTCTGTAACGACACTACCCAAGGGCCACTTCGTTTTTGGTCAATTTTGCCTTGCCAGACGGTGTCAGGGAGGCCTTGGCAAGGCCTGAAGTCCACGAAGGAGGCTGAGGGGGCGACGTGGGGCAAGATCCGGAGCAGAGAACTGCAGAGAGTGAGGAGGGATCTTTGAAGGACTCCAATATCTTTATGGCCAAGATAGAATGGGGTTGGAATAGCGTTACTTAGACTATATGCGGGTCCATTCCCCATTGACGAGCAGGAGGGTAGTCCAAGGGACGAGGCTGAGACGGTAAGTCTGAAGAACCTCAGGGCCACCGAAGTAAAATACTTAGAAATACTTGGAAGAGATAGATTGACTAAATAGTCAAAGTGCGAGAATAACTAAGAAGTAACCTACTAATAAATATTTCTCATAATAATATATTGCTAGAGGAATAAGACCTCGACTACAATGTTGAGATATGGTATCTCGAATAACAACCGGATAAAAAAAAATGAACAAATAACAACAAAATTAAGGATCTGAGGATCTGGATGCCTCAGAGCCGGGTGTACAAAGGGAAGGAAATAAGGAGAATGAAGTGTGCCACATATAGCGGTGCACACCCAGATGAAAGTTGACACTAAAACAATATTAAAAAGAATATGAAAAGAAAATAAAAGGAGTACGAGTACAAATAAAAGGAGTGCGCCGCAAGGCGTCGTCACACTTGTACAAGTACAATAGACAAGTGACCAGAAGAATGAAGAGCGGCATGCACAAGGCATGACGGGATAAGAGTGAAACAAGAGAGAAGCAATGAAGAAGAGACAGTTCAGAAACAATGAAGAGAGCGGCATGGAAAGCATGACGCGATACAATTAAGCAGGTGAGAAAGAAGAATAAGAGAGAGGACGAAGAGAGAAATACTCGCAGCCCTAAATAAGGCTGTGTAACCTAAGATGGAGAAATCGTAGAGAATGTTGACACGAAGGGGTTCAAGACCCAAGAAGAAAAAAAAAGATAAAAGACAGAGACCGACATGAAAGATAAAGGCGAAGATATAAGATGAAGTAAACCAAGATAAGGAAAAGAAGCGAAGTGAAAGAAGGAAACTAAAAGGGAAAAGATAAGAGAAAAGGGAGAGTGCACCATAGTCCTTGTTGATGTCGCGCGTGCTCGAAGTGACCAATGTCAGGGAAAATATATGGGCCCAGACAGTTTCTATATATATCTGCAACAAAATAGTGAGAGATGCCGTTTTTTCGTAGTCAACTAAACCAAAACGCAATCAAAGAGTTGAGCCAAAGAGGACCGAAGTATGTCCGGAACTAAACGATAAGTTCACGATCATTAATGGCAAAGTGCGGCTCCATTAACCCCTCAGAGAGAGACGCTGCACCGCAGACGAGCAGCGTCTCTCTCTATCTCCAGCAGCTTTTTCCTAAGAGCAATGAACCCTAGACCTGTGTTAATTGTCAAACAGGTGTCTCCTCTCCAAATAACGCAGATCGGTGAAGGTCCCCCACTGGCAGTTGAAGGGCATGTCACTGACTATTTCGTTAGGGCATAAGAGGTGCTCAATGCCAGAGCGCAAATCATCAGATAAGCCAAGAAAGTGAGGGACGAATCCTCTTAGCACACGAACATGAGGCAGAGATCAATCACAGAAGGTCAGATCAGATTCTGTTCCCAAAACACACGGTGTCATTCAAGAGACCGAATGCAACCTTGAGATGCTCAATCTAATGCATGAGTAATATGTATTATGAAAGAAATTAATTAAACTTTCAGCTATGACGCAGCACGACCAGAATATTGGTTGTATTATCATCCATGTTCCTTTGTTCCATCCCAGAGAGGCTGCGTTTCGTCAGTAATTGACTTGCCAAAGCAGGATTGTTCTCGTTGGCGACGACAATTGAAACAACGTCGGGTATGCTCAAGCCGTCCCACATCCCATCTGTTGCAAGAACAACGAAACGATCAGCTTGCGTGATGTCAACGACATTCACCTCCGGATCACAAAGGACACCTAATCGATTTGCGACCGAATCTCCTGAAGAAAAAAAGGAAAAGAAGCAAAGAGACCTACAGTTAGTCGATCAAAAGACATCGTCGACTCTCCTTCATGTGAGGGGGGGATGTAAGGACGCGATCGCGACTCCTCTTAATGGAGTAGGAGACCGTTCTTACCAAAGGCTCTGGTGACGACCAGACTGAACGTGTGTGTGATGGTAAGACAGTCCAGCATGAAAGATGTTGTCAGATGTGGTGGTTCCTCCTCAAAGAGAATTACTATCAAATAAAAGCATACCCAGGATATGGTAATGAGCCTTTGAATATGCGGAGAGGACCTGAGAGTGGTTCGTATGTTAGGATCGTGAAGTAGTATTAGAAGCTAAGACGAGGTCCAACTCCTTGAAAGAATTTACCGTCTTTTTGATCACCAAGTTGCAATTGCTCGACTCTAGCTCCCTTGGAAATGACTCTGTCCAATTCCTCTTTGTTGTGACAAGTATGATCTCTGCAAACCCGGCAAAGAGCAGGAAACTCGGGGTAAAGACAATATACAGAAGGAAGAGAGTGTAGCGCAAAACCAGGGTGCGGCAAAACCATACGTCGAAAGTTGTATTCCCTTCCACGTGCCATCAGGACACTTCTGACCCAGAACCACTCGAGAATCCCCAACGTTCGCGACTATTAATTTCGATCCCAGGATGAGGGCCACAGCGGCGGTGGTTCCTGATATATAAGTGTCGATGGCGGTGTTTTCTAACAATTTTTCGTTAACGGCAAGAAAGGTCTTCTTGATCGCAGCAACGGGATCGCGGACAAAGACGTCCTGCAACGTGACCATGACCTCCGGCATGATTGATTTGACATATGCTGATGCCTTCGCGCCCTCACTGCCTTTTTTCAGAACGTGCCAAATGAAGGAAGTGACTTCCGTGTCAGAACCGCGTGTCTGAGGATGTGATCTTCACGTGGTTTCCCTATTTACCATGTCCGTCGAAAACAGCAAAAACGCTGCAGTCTGGTCGATCAAAGAGTTTTTCCTTCAAGAGGTAGTCATCTTGTTGGGAGGGTCTCCTTCCAATATCGGTGGACGCGGCATATGTCAACTTGAGTGGTGACATTGACCGCGAAGTGTATCTTAGTCGGCAGGAGTGCAGGTTCTTCTTCAGTCATCTTCAGGGTTGCAAACTTTGCGTGCGATAAACCAGGTGAAATATGTATACTCACTGTGGTTATTATATTTGAGGTTTGACCGCGGTCGCCGCCGCGAAGCGGTTTATCCAAGGTTGTCTCGAGAACCCTCCAACAATCTCGGACAGTCGGAACAAGTAGCGTGTGTTGGCGTGTCACTTTGCGCTGTGCGACACACGGCTCTCAACGAAAAACATCCTTTTTGGCTGCCTTTGCTTGGGGCAATTCCAACCATGGCGAAAGTTGGTTCTTCAGGCGGCAACGATGCAAGCTTTTCCGAAGCAGTTGTAAGATTTGGAAAGGAAAACTGGAAAACGATCCTGGCTACATCTGCTGTCCTCGCTGTGGGAGCCGTCGGAATTTGGGTTGTCACCTCACAAAAGCCAGCAGCCAAAGCACCAAAACCCAAAAAGCACTCGAAGCCTAAGAAAGTTCAACCAGAGTCAGAAGGTAAGTACGATCTGGCAAAGATCAAAACCATTTACTTGCTTTTCCTCCGATTTTAACACAGCCCGGTTTTGGGGTTTCACTCACGAAGGTGTCGCTGCCAAGAGTCCCACCGAAGCAACGGTTGAAGGATATCCGAGTCATCTTTTCCCAGCCGAGCTGGACGCACTCCCCAAAGAGGTAAGTCATCACTCTTGTATCGACAGCTTCCATCCATCAATTCAACGTACGGGCCTCTAAATGCGACGTTGTTACCCTCCATAAGCAAAGGAAAGAGCTTGCCAAAGAAGCCAAGACCCTAGGAAACAAATTCTATGGCCAAAAGAAGTTTCGCGATGCCATCAAGCTATACACACAGGCAATTAAGATACATGCGGACGCTGTCTATTTCAGCAATAGAGCAGCCTGCTTCTCTAATCTGGGCGAATACGATGAAGTAGTTCGAGATTGTAGTGAAGGTAAGGAGGACTCAGTGTTTGCATTTTCGTCCTTTCAGAATTGACCGCCATAAATGAGAAATGGAAAACATAACAATCCATCTCTTGTGATGGCAGCCTTGAGAATGGATCCACTGTACGTCAAAGCTCTGAACCGCCGCGCCCAAGCCTATGAGCGTAAAGATCAACTTGTGGAGGCATTGCATGGTAAGTCCTTGTTATTCTAATTTGATACATTTTTACATTTTGGCGTCCTGATACTAATTTTCATGGCTTACAAAAGATTACACTGCGATGTGCCTGCTGGAAGAATTCAAAATTCCGGCAACGATTGAATCGACAGACCGAATCTTGAAAGCTCTCGGAACACAGAAAGCGGCCGAAGTGATGAAGGTAAGTTCTTGCCCTGAAACACGTTTTGTGCAAAGCTTGGACTGATATCCGTGTATACTTCTTTCTTCAGTCCAAAGAATCCAAGTTGCCGTCCGAAACATTCATTACAGGTACTCGTCTCCTTTGAAAGATCTTCATATTCTTCGCACAAACTAATTATGCACGTCCTGCTTCTTCTGCGCCCTTCATTCCTCAACAGCATATATGGAATCCTTCCGACAGAGTAAGTCGGACATCCATGCTAACACTAGCAGAGTGTCGACCTAATCATTGTCTCATTTGCAGCCAGCACACATATCCGAACTATCTTGGAAATGGCAGAACATCAGCGAGGGGACGCTGAATTGAAGCAAGCCTTCCGTTACATATCCGAAAAGAAGTACCAGAAGGCGTACGAAGCGTGCGAAAAGGCAATATCTACGAACGACTGTAGCAGCAAATTCGAGCCCCTCGCGTACAATCTTCGTGGAACATTCTACTTCCTGAAAGCAGATAGTATGTGTTCATGCATTAGTTAAAGTGACCGGCCCTGGCGCATGCTAATCTCAAAACATCCTATCAGTTGGAAATGCCGTAACCGATTTCTCGAAGTCCCTCGATTTGGATCCAAAGAACGTCAACTCCATCATCAAGATGGCTTCAATCTTTATGGAGAAAGGAGAAGTCGAGCAAACGTTTGCTGAATTCAAGAAAGCCGAAAGCGTGAATGCAGAGGATCCGGACCTCTATTACCACCGAGGCCAGGTGAAGTTCCTAACCGGCGATCTCGCGGGCGCGGCCGACGACTATCGGAAGAGCCTAGTGCTGGATGACGACTTCGTGTACGCTCACATCCAACTCGGAGTCGCCCAGTACAAAATGGGTGATATCGGCGATGCAACTGTTACCTTCCGGAAGGCTTCCAAGAAATTCAAGGACCGCGCTGAGGTTTACAACTATCATGGAGAGATTCTTCTCGATCAACAAAAGTTCCAAGATGGTGTGTTCCATGTTTGTGCGTTGTTCCATGTGTGGACGTTTAAGCTCACCACTTCTTTCAATCATCAGCTTTGCAAAATTTCGACAAGGCCATCGAAATGCAACCTGACTCGCCACTTCCCTACATCAACAAAGGTGAGAACAAAAAGTCTTGATCTACGACTGGTTTTTCTTTTTTGCGTGGGAATTGTGACATGAGTTGCAAGTTTATTCCATTTCAACACGCTCACATGTTTGTGCATTTTCTTTCGTGTGTGAAAACCGACTGCACGTCATGGATAACGTCGAAATAGCCCTCTTGTATCTTCAATGGAAAAATGACCCTGAAACCGCCGAAAACTTATTGCGGAAGGTAGGATGGAGCTATCTCCATTTTTTTTGGCGATGAGCACATCGTTAACCTTCTTCTTTTGCAGGCCACCGAAGTAGATTCAATGTGCGATATCGCATACGCTCAACTGGCACAACTTCTTGTGGCCCAAAACAAAATGGAAGAGGCGCTCGCCACTTACGACAAGGCGGTAAGGCTCATTGAATAGCGGGAAAACTGTTATGGAAGTATAATTTCGGATGGATCATCAGGCTTATTTCAAATCCCATTTTTTTTTTATTTTAAAACTGAAGGTGTTGGCAGCGCGCACTGAACCAGAAGTCACCACTGCGATTTCCTGTCGGGAGGCGGCTGCCGCACAACTCCATGTGGCGAAGGTGGGTTTCTCTTGTTACGAACGCTGCCAAATTTTACAGAAACGGAATCTCAATCCATCTATCCCCCATTCAGCTGTACCCTGTGTTGATGGCGAAACTCGCGAAAATGTGAATTGTCTTTCATGCATCCACGCTACCAAGTTAGTTCTTGCTTTTTTATTCATCGGAAAATGTACAACGTCTGCTACGCGGGAAAAAAGAGAGAACAAATCAAGACCATCTAGGCAGTCACATTCCCCATCCTCCCTCGCATTTTCAATTTGAGAGGCAGGTCGCCACGAATATTCTAGTGCCTATTAAAACGCGGGTTTCGCTGTAACGACCTTGTGTATACCAAAGTCTGGTCTCCAGAAGTCGAACTCGATGGATTTCATTCTTGTGGTAACACCGGACTGAGACCTGTCAACATCACCCTAAAAACATCACCCACCGACAACAAGAACACCAGCAAGTACAAGCTCTCGACCCTAATAGACCACATCCGCATGATGGCGGATTCCTCATCAGGAGGCGGTTCGCTCGGTGTACAGCAAGTGGAAGATGAGCAAAGAACAAGACCAAGGAAGGTCATCGGCGATTGGCGATTGACGAAGACGCTGGGGCAGGGCAGCATGGGAAAAGTCAAGTTAGCAATTAATATAACGACTGGTGAGAAGGTGCGTCGTTTTCCAAAGCCGACAACGAGAAAGGTTTGGGTCCGGTCGTTCTCTTGGAACCTTCATCACTGAAAATGGTTCTTTCCACTCCTGAAGCGTGCGTGCAAGATTATTGCACGCCCTCCAGAAGCCCCTGATACCCCGTCACCTGTCGTTATAGGTCCTTCGACGTCCCTTTTTACCGTCGAGTCGCCAGGTCAAGCAAACAGTCGACGAACCGATGACACTAAAGAAACGCGGATCATTCGGGAGGCTGCCATTTTACTACTCCTTCAACACCCAAACATCGTTACTCTGTACGAAGTCGTCCTTTGGGAGAAATTCTACTATTTTTTTTTCGAGCTTGCTGACGGTGGACAGATGCTCGATTACATTATATCGCACGGGAAATTGAAGGAAAAAACTGCGAGGAAATTTGTGAGACAAATACTTTCAGCAGTAGGTGGGTTACGTGAGCCTCCTCATTTCTTCGAACCTTTATGCTTTCATTAGCATCTATCTGTATTCATATATGCCATCTGGATACACACTCGAGATCAGATTACTGCCACCAAAACTCGGTCGTTCATCGCGTAAGTCGCATTTGATTCCTTTCAGGTTCGAAATCGTTATCCCTACATTTCATTCACACTATTTGTTTTGAAATCTGCCTGCATTACCTCATCCCGAAAAGGATCTTAAAATCGAGAATGTATTAATCGACAAATCTGGAGCCATCAAGCTCATCGACTTCGGCCTTTCCAATCTGTACTCGCCGACATCACAACTGTCCACATTTTGCGGCAGCTTATATTTCGCAGCACCAGAGCTTCTCAATGCAAGATCATACGTGGGACCCGAAGTAGACGTGTGGAGCTTGGGTGTAATCATATATGTTTTGGTTTGTGGGAAGGTGCCGTTCGATGACACGAACATGGTGGTACTCCACTCAAAGATCAAGAATGGCAATGTTGAATATCCATCGCATCTTTCTAACGGTAAGAACCTGCTTTTGTATCAGTATCCTTTCACTGTTGCGAGCAAGTTATCTCACGTTGCCATAATCCTATTTTTCGAAAGAGTGTCGACATCTTATATCGAGGATGTTAGTCACTGATCCGTCGCGCCGGGCGACAATTGGAGAAGTGAAGAATCATGCCTGGATTACGAAAGGCTTCGAAGGGCAACCTCCTGATAACCACGTTCCCATTCGTGCTCCGCTTGCCGAAGTAAATATGGAAGTTGTCCATCATATGAAGGGCTTCAACTTTGGTTCTGAGGAACAAATCGTTGGTCAACTCGAACGGTACATCAAGAAAACCTCGATCAAGTCGGATTCTAAGGCGCGTGCTCTCACCCCTCCCCCCCAAAGTCCCGTAGTGAGCATTTATTTTCTCGTCAAGGAGAAACTGGAGCGCACAGCGGACGCCAATCATTTGGTCGATGGAAGCTCAGTCCACTTCTCGAGCCCAGACTCTACTACGCGCCGAGAAAAGCGGAGAGAAGACTTCATTTCTGAACCACCTGCGGCTTACTCAACACATTCATCGTCCCCGATTCGCCGATTTTCCAGTGCACCCAGTCGCCCGCGAGCATCGTCCGTAGGAGCATCGTTCATGCCATCCGAACTTTACGACGGTTCCACCCGTGCGTCAGCTCATTCTTTGTTCGGAGGTAATGCTCACAGTGAATCAGCATCAAGTCCAGCTGCTAGCTCAGGCGAAAGCCCCCCAGCAGGGAATTTCATGAGTGCGGCTGTGCGAAAGATTACCGAAGCACTCGGCCCCCACCGCCAAAAATCCCAACCGCAGCATTCCCCCGCTGCTGGTGACCAGGAACTTGAGGACGACAGGGCTGCTCGCACGGCGCAAAACGACCGCGTCGGCTTCACCAATCTTACGAGGGCATCGTCGTCGCCGCACAGATCGCGGCAACACGGCAATAGCCAGCGACGAAAAGATCAGAAGCACTTGTCCGTTCCGTTGTCTTCTTGGGGCTCAGCCGATTTGGGCACCGCAAGCGGCAGAAGCGACGCCTCTCAAGAGAACGAAAAAATCAACAACACTTCAAATGCACAAAAGATACGCAACCGGCTTTCTCTTAGCAACGTCGGAATTAAGTACGGCAGCATAACCCTTGCTTCAGGGAAGCGGCAGCGTTCACGATCTCCCAACAGTCGTCACAATCTGGCCGAACAACAACAAGACAGCAATCCCTCCAGTCCCTCATTTTCGAGAGATCGAAGCATGAGCATTGGTACAATAACATTGCGTCCTGGTCGCGCTGATGAGTATGTACGCAGTGTTTTCCTCAAAAATCTTTTTTCTGTCGTCAACACCTCTACGAAGAGTGCGTCTGCAATTCGCGATGATTTGGTCCGTGTCCTCTTGCTCAACAACATCACATCGCACGAATACTACGGAGCATTTGATTGTGAATATGACCCTGTTGCGCACCAAATGAATGCGGAGCAAGCCGGCACAGGAAAGGAAGGCAGAGGGGAAGGGAGCGACAACGTGTTCAAGTCCTATGTAGGGTTGCTCGGAAAGCTCCAAAGCAAGTTACCACGAGGCAGGAATCAGAACACAGATAGTGACGTATCGTCTGACGGGGAAGATATGGAGGTTGAAATACTTGACGGAAGACCGCCACGACCATCCACCAGCAGAAGTCGCAGTTTCTTTTCGGGCAAAAAGAACACGATCCGGTTTGAAGTCTTCATTGTGAAGATTCCATGGTTAGGACTTCACGGCGTACAATTTCGAAGGATATCCGGAGACATTTGGCAGGTGAGAATGATATTACAAATCCTGTCCGTCCAGGCTTTCCTTGTATGAACTTGCCGCAATTTTTTGTTCCTGTCTGTTTCGCTTCTCTCAAGTATGTTGTTGTCTCATACAATCTTCAAACCCGATGTATGACGGGCTCCCCTCCACAGTATAAACGAGTTTGCACGAAGCTCCTCCACAGTATGCGATTGTGAATCATAATTCTCGATAGGAGAGATATGTGTATAAGAATCCTCTTGCTTTTTGTATGTAAACCAGTTCGAAGAAGCCTATTTTGCGATCTTCTGCCCATTTCCTTCGCCATTGGCACATTGGCAAATAAAATATTGCGATGTGAGATCTCTGGACTGCCCACAAGCAATTCATCTGGCCATTCCAAGGTGATGTGATACGAGGCTGGTTGGTCAAGAGCACTCAGTCTTCTCCTCGAAGTGCCTTCAACAGCGCAGCCTCTATTATTCGACATCCTTGATGATGGGTTTGATGGGTCCATCAAGTGCTGCAAGGGATTATGAGCTGGAAGAGGAAGAGGAGCTACTCGCCGAAGTGGAGTTGGAGGATGAGGACGTTCTCGAACCATTATGGAGGGTAAGTGGTAGGTGGTAGTGGTCGTGAGTCGGTCTGTTGATCTTTTTTGCTCATTCTAACCGTTCACATGTGATGCGCGTTTCTCTTAACGTACAAGTGGTCCACACCTATGCAAGAGAGAACCAAGAATGAACCACGCCGAACAAAAGCCTTGATTGTGGGTGTGTCAAAGGAGGCCAACCTGTTCTTGGATAATGCGTTCCCAAACAAAACGTTAGCTGGGCTTGTCATATTGCCGTCAATCTCATTGGTAAGCCCTGTCTTGAAGCCGCCGTCGTTACTTGCTCCTTGGCAAAGGTTCACCAAGACTTACTCTGTCGCGGTGTGCTTTTTTGCAGTCCAAAATGTGCGGGGAAGTAGGGAAAATATATGAAGTGGGCGATGCCACTCTGTTGGTGACCTTCGGAAGCTTGACCCCAACACCAAAGCTAGCTTACGAGGTCGCGTACGTTCTGAATACAAACATAAGATCGGAGAGGTGTGGATTCTGAAAGTCAAAGTCGCTCATCGTGATATGATAAGAACAGAACAGTGATTTGACTTTTCCTTCGCTTCCCACGGAAGGTGCTTCATATTCGATTCTCTTCAAGAAACATTTTCAACCGAAGATGAATCTGTGTTGAGGCGGTTATCAACAAGTTCGGATGAGGTAACGCACGATGGGCACGTCTTCCAATTTTTTTACCTTTTTCTGAGGGCAATTCCGTTGTTTTTTGTTGACTAGGGTTGCAAAATTGAGACGTTACATACCCCATCTGTCGCCACCGGGCTTGCTGCGGCTATCTTGAGCCATGTAAGTGATTGTTAGAGCGATGCTAAGAAACGTGTGTTGATCGGTCTTGATAATATCGAGTCATGCCAAAGTATGATTTTAGCGCGAGTTCTGAGTTCTCTGCAATTCCTCTTCATTCATTCTAACAGCGGGAAAGACAGGGCTTGAAAGGAACTGCGTTCTTCTGCGTCAATCCGTCACTAGATGGTTCGCCGGAACGAACTTTTGACTTGTTCAATTTTGCCTTACATTATGTCCACGGTGTCTCTGACAAATGATCCGCACGTCTGGAACGCTGTCGTCGTCTTCGAGACCTCGCCGTGAAATGATACCTTACAGTGAACTGATCGGGCGGTCGACTATTTTTATGCTAATTATGTAACCGGCATTCTCAATCATCGTGACATGTTCTTCTAACTCCATCACTACGTATCGAAAATGCGCATTCGCTTGGGGGTAGATCTGAGGCATAAATAATGGACATTTTCCTCCAATATTGCCATCCCGTCCCATCCATCGACATGGTCTCTGTCTTGACCTTGGACAACATGATACGTGTGTTCACGATATTACCCCACGTAGCTCCCAGCGCCGGGAGAGGCATGTGGAAACGGCGGTGATGGATCTTTGAGGGATCAAAGTTAATTCCGCCCTGAAACAGGCCCGCCTCGCTTTGTTGCGCATCTTCGCCGCCGATATAGTCCGTGACCTGATTCAGGCATACCACGACTGCATTGAAGTGGGTACTGAGTCTCTTCAGGCTTTTCCCCAATTCGTAGAGGTCTTTCGACCGCGTCTTCGAATCCGCCTGTTGGTGGTACTCCTCATCGCTTCGGAAATTCGCCGCTACTGAGTCGACGATGATGAGCCGAATCCCGTATTGTTCGACAGAGACTGGTAGATGATATCTGATGAGGTGTTGCTGTGTTTCGACGTCAGATACCTGCAAAATCTTCACCATGTGTGCTATATGATTACCAATCCCGCTTGGCAACATCGAGAACTGCATGGGTAGGCGCTCGGCGATTTCCATAAATCTAGTGTTGGGAAATCTTTGATCGGTGGCCATGTATAGGGCACCTGCCCTTAAGCTTCAGCTTGGCATAACAAACACTGAAAATGCAAACCCCTAACTAACATACGAGATGCCAATTCGGAGACGGGGACCTCCTTCAAAACTCATAGGACAAACACTCACCACCGGCCAAACCTCCACACTCTCTCGGTAATGTTGCCATTGCGCATAGCTGAAGAGCCAGCTGCGTTTTCCCTGTTCCACTTTCACCGAAGATTTCGATAATCCCCTGTCCGACGGGTAACCCTCCTTTCAAGAACCGATCCAGACCTAAATCACCAGTCGACAACTTCTCAGGAGCTGGCACCGCTTTTGAGAGCGCTAAAGTCGGGGGCTGCGGGTAAACCAAGCGGGACGCAGATCTCAATAACGTTTTGGCTTGTGTGGAATCTATTTGAAGCTGTTTTTGGAGATCCGATGCGGTGTGGCAGAGAATTTCTTGTAAACTCCCAAACGTCGCTAAGAAGGCGATATTTCCAATAAGGTAAAAAGTTTGTTCATCTGTCAGCCTTGAAAAATAAGACATTTTGAAGACTGAGCCAAGACAAAACGTACCGAGTGCTTTTTGCAGTGATCTATCTTTCATGAATGTCGGCTCTCTTCCACGCCTCTCTCTGCGCCTCTCTGCCCGCTTTCTGCTTCGGATTCTTCCTTTGGCTCGAGCACCGGCCGTTTTGAGTTGGTCTGTCTTTTAACACGAACTCAACGAGGAAGTTTATTGCGAGGAGCGCGTCGTCGTCAAGAAGGAAGAGGCTGGTTCGGACTTCTTGCCTTGTACAACTGCCTGTGCAAGTCTTGTCAACTCCTTTGGATGTTCTAGACTTCTTCCACCACCGACCTCAGCAAAATGCCAGTATCACCCACAAGCGGTCGGTCGCAAGTTTTCCCCGTCGGGGTTCCAGGACAACAGTCAAACTCTGGTTTGCATACACGTTTCGAGTCTTTTCTCTATGAACTTGTGGGCGATTGTCGTGTCTTGATTTTCTAACTGTATACCCTTTCTTTCCTCATCAGCAGCCGTTGACTTGTCCTCAAAAGCCATACACCTGACCCAACAAGCGATAGACAAAACAAGAAAAAGTATGTCCAAAGGTTTGATGGTCTTCTTGGGAAAACCTATTCAAGTTTTCAGTCGTTTCCGCTGGGTTGCTCACACGTATCATCTGACTCAAATCCGTAGACATGCAAAAAGACGTTTTGGAAGAGCTGCGCGTAGTGGTGAAGAAGCTTGAAGAGGATGACTGGATGTTCGAGGCCAAAGACAGCGATAATACTTTCAGACTGTGACGAACGGAGTTCTGTGCGAGTGGTTCTGATGATTCCTGACAAGAAAAACCTTGACACAATGACTGGTTGGTGTCAAATGCCTCATATTCGGGTGCCAGATGTTAAACCAATCCACACTGGCACTCCTTTTGCGTTGAAATGAGTTCCTAAATCAAGGCTGGAGGCCTGTTGCAAGCTATGTTATATTTTGGTACCTACTCTGTTACCTGCCTGGAACTTATCCTCAGACTGCAGGCGAGTGGAGATGTACGATCGCTCTTACCTCTCGTTGTCCCATCCATACTCTGGTACACGGGCGAAATCTACGGGACTCCTACATCCTCTTCAAAGCCCTCGCGGAGTTGGAACTGTGTCAATGTGTTTGTATGACTGTGTGTTACAGGTTTTAGCCGCATCACCAACACCATGAACGCACCGGATCGATTTGAACTCTTCCTCATCCCTGAGGGGCAAAAGAAGTATGTTATGCACATTTACGATGCATGTTTCGACTTCAATGAATTCTATCTGTGTTTGCCGCAGGTTTGTTCACCCATTCCAATCCATTGTCTGCGTATCAGGGTGGTTATGACCAAGGATACGAAAATCCCGAATGCTGCGACGTTTACCATCTTAAAAGAAGACCACACCTTGGGTAATGCTTTGAGAATGTACGTTTTATAGAGGAAAACTCGCTGGTAGTTCCCTTTTTTTTGCTTATTGAGGACAAAGGGTCGTTGGAGAACGACGTGTGGATCCGTTTCCAGTATGTCTCACGGATTCGACTGCACATAACGAAGGATTTCATTTCGCTGAGTCTTTTTCCTATTCTAATATTGCCGTCTCCGTATCGATTTCCAGGCAACTGCTCAAGAATCCAAAAGTTCTCTTTGCCGGCTACAAAATGCCCCACCCGCTCGAGCACACGTTCGTCTTGAAGGTACAGACTACGCCAGATACCACCCCGTTGGAAGTACTCCAACATGAACTGGACGCATTAATTAGCGAGGTTTCGAACATCAAGTTGAAATTCGAGGTAATGAGACCACACTTCTTTTCGCTCTACACGGTCCAGCCCTGTTGGAAAACTCAATTCTTATTGATGGTATTAAAACATGTTTTGTTTTTTCATCCAGAACGAACTGACTTTGCACGGGTTGCACCAATCGAACCCAGAACCTGCTAGCCGAACCACTTTCAACGCCGTCGACCGTGACTTCTGATCCAAAGCAGAAATCTGCGACCGCCAGCCGAACACATTTCTGGATATGGGTGAAGATCTCTCACCACGCACAAGAAATCCACACACCCAACCGAGAAGTAGGACATTTCATCTGCAATGCCCTTTTGTGTTGGTTGTCCACAAGTCTGGGATTGAAATGGGTGCAGCTTGCGCTTCGCTTTTTCCCGTCGAGCTTGTTGCTTGACAAAGACAAACCCTGTCCATGTTGAGGATCGTTGCAAGGCTGTCTAAAACAGCCGCTGGGTGGAGACACTGAATTCCGAGCGTTTTGCAGCTCGTGCACCACGGTGGTGCTCCGTTGTATGGGGATGGGAATGCATTAACGAGCATCATATGGACATGACGCAGGGTCGACTCTCTTTTGTACGAGACTGAACAGATATGACCCAACCCGCTGTCATTCAAATAAAGAGTGTCACATAATCCTTAGCCCAACCATGTCACCATGGGGGCATAGCCAGAACTCCTCCGATATGGTGCCCCCCGCTTCGCCGTGGTGAGAGGCTCGATGTTGCTGGTGAATCCCGGTGGCTAGAAATCGAACTGCGATTTGGCGGATTTGCGGAAAGCCAGCACCACCGCTGGGTTGAGGGCTGTTGGATGAATAACGTTGCAGTGAATTCTGTTGTGGTTGCCTATGTGGGTCGTTGTGTTGCTTGACAATGGACGGCGTCTTTAATAGCCCGACCAGATCGTTGTGCTTCTTACGAGCGTTGTTTCGAGCTTCCTCTTTGAAAAATCTTGCATTATAATACGGGCATGGTCCCACGCAAAGTCAGCCCGAAGTCAGAATATCACAACAGTCATTTGATCGATTGACATTTACCTCACCACTTTGGAGGGTCGTGACGACGTTAAAGAAAGTTTTTTGCGTTGATGGTCTTGCTTCCATAAAGTTACAACCAACTGTTTCAAGTCATCTATTTGAAGGATGTTTTCCGTTTGGGTTATGAACAACACGTTGAGCTTTGCGGAAAAAGAGATATGACTTGACAGACTTACCCAATCCATATCCCGGGACAACATCTGCAAGTCCGAGAACCTCAATCTCCATATTACACTCCCCATTCGCCTCGCTCGATGATCCCCGATGGCCCCCTCTCACGACTCGGACTTCAAACCCGTTAGCTCTGAGAAGCCGATAGACTTCCCCCTCCGATTTTCCACTGTTATGATCAAGCATTTCTGCAGAAAGCCACCGCATCACTTCCGAGTCCAGGAAACTGTATATGGGAACGGGAAAGGAAAAAGCATCCAAGTAAAGCCCTTAGGGATATTACTTTCGGAAAATAAACGAGCAGATGTGACGTGTGGGAGATAGCACGCGAAAACAGTTGGAAGTGAAGTGCCCCTTACGGTACCTTGTCGGAAGTAACTTTGGAGTTGCGAGTGGTTTCGAGGGAAGCACGAAGGTTTGAAGAAGGGCACTGTTGAGGGTGACTTCGTGTGCCCTTTACCGCGATGAGGAGAAGAAAACAAAGACGACAGCAAGAAATCAACGTCCATGAAAAGGGAAGGAGCAACGAATGCAGAAAGCTTTCTCATACCTCGGAATGTTCATAAGCAAAATGGATTTTCCCACTCGAATCGCCCATACAGGAGAGCACTGATCGTTTCCATCCGACTGCTGTGAGCGGTTCAAGATCTGAGAAAGATGAGGTTCTTCCACTGGGGAGACCATCCCAATCACTTCCACGTCCAAAGGGGACAATTTATCAGATGACCGCGACAAGGGTAAAGACGATCGAGCGTTGTCGCCAAGCCGCCTCCGCGAGGATAAATCGCCCTTTTCCCCTTCAAGCCACCGCTGGAGCGACTCCCGCACCCGCGGAAAGCCTTTCCGGAGCCGATGAAGGTGAAAGCCGACGTCGATTCTTTCTTTCACGACAGATCGTAGCCCAGAAAGCGTGGAAGGTGACTTTCGCGTTTCAGTAGTGTCTCGTCCGACTTTGACACTGCCAGACATGAAATCGGAGAGTGTCACTTGTCCGCGTTCAAGTTGCTGCTGCTTTCGGGGGGTGGACAACATGGCTTGATTTGAAACCTTTGGCGTTGATGTTGAAGATGAGGGAACCTTGGATGTTGCCTCTATCTGTGCATTTGATGAGCCAACAAGCCAACCATCCAACGTGGTCCCAACCAGAGCGTTTGGCCCGTTGCCAGTTTTACAACGTGGCCCTTCTTCTCGCTCCTGGTGTACATACGTTCTGTTTTCTTTCTGCTGTCTCCATCCGTCTTGCCGCTTATCTCTACCGTCGTCACGATCTCCTCCTTGTCGCCTTCGAAGCGAATCATCCTCGGCACCGATGAACGACTTCGTGGGGTTGTTCGTAACAACAGGTCCCGATTCAATTGAAAAGTTGTCACATTCAATATTGTCGGGGACTATCCTACCAGCACTCCAAGCTTCTTCATCTATGTGCACATCGTTCATCACGAGAGTTTGGAGAAAAGAGCGGTGTGGGTTCGCGTTTGTGGGAGAAGGGTGCAGTTGCTCGTTGATGTTGACGATGTTGTTGTCAACGGACGGCATTTGGTCGTCATTTGTTGGGGCCGGTAGATCGAGTTGAGGCGCGTGATTCATTTCTATGTCATTATCAGAGGAAACCTCGTTTGATGCTTCTGTTGTCAAGTCCCCATCTTGTGCTTCGCAATGTGGCCCACTTTCGCGAATGTCAGTGGTAGCATCGTCTCGAGATGACATTTCAAGTTCAGTGATGGCTTTTATCGAGCCTCCTTTGAAAATACTGGAGGTGTCCGTACTGCGAGCATGGATGGAAAATGTACGCTTGCGTGTTGAGGATGCTGTTGCTGCGTTGTTTGACGCATGATCGCCCTCAATGTCGTGGTTATTGGGGTCCTCGGCCTTCCCACCCACGTCGTTTTGCAAAGCATGATACTGCGGATCGGAATGATAAAGTGACTGCACGAAATCGGTGACGCTAACGTATTCAACAGCGGACCAAGGTTACCAATGAATCGCTCAGCAGATACCACAATTTTCAACCCTTAAGACATGCCAGACGAACCTATCCAAAATCATATCTGGGAAATGGAAGAAAACCGTAGTCTTGTCCGGTTCGACATTGACTTGTAACGAAGAATTGACAAGGTCAGAGGTGGGGGTCCGAGCAAGTCCAGATGCTCCATTGTAGATCATACAAAAATCAAAACATACCATCAATAGACTCCGTTGGTACAGAGAGGTCCAGGAAAATGAACGGCCACCGATGTGCGGGCATCTCAATGTCCATGGAAGACTTGATGGCGGATACCATTGATTTTATGACCTTCGCAGAAGAAGAAACCGGTCTTGAGTTCACGAAGAGAAACACACGATCATTTGACGATCGAGTGACTGCATTGGTATCTGAAATGGCATCGATGTCATTTGCATTTCGAAAAGATTTATGACCATGCATCAGTGCTGGAAATAATAGCAGGAATCCCCCCAAAAGCACACCGACAAAAAAAACCCGGGGAAGTGGTCTTTACCGCAGTTAGGTTTCGGCAGGACCGCATCGATGTGCACCGTGTGGTTACCCTCGTCATAGATTTGCTGACTAAATGTTTTTGAATAATGCTGCAACTGCGAGGCTACATTGGAACCAAACAAGTGTCGGATGGCTTCCTGGATAACAAACGGAAACAGCGGGTGCGTTAGGGTGCGAGATATGATCATGATGGGATAGGATGTAACGAAAATGAGATGTTCGAAAAGACTCGTACAAGACGTGTCAAAACCGCGGGCTTTGTGAACTCATACGCCACGGTTTGATTGTGATTGCGCTTCGCATTGTCGACCAGAATCCGCAGAGAGAACCGTATCGAAGGTAAGACTAAGGCATATCTACAGAGGTAAATGAAAAAGATTTGAGCGAATTGGGGGATGGATTGGAAACAGATGTATTGCTCGGAAACAGCCCTATGGAGAGTACGCACCCTGCAACCAAATCGAATACTTTTTTAGACATTGCCTGCGACGCTTTGGCGGCATTCTGAAAGGAGAGTTACATATGGCGAGGATGTGTTAGGGGAACGTGACGCATGGCAGAATCTATCAAATCCACTTGCTTTTTCAGTGATGTTACTGTATCCTTACCCGCCTTCGAACCGGTAGCCCATGAAACAGCTTCATAGCTGTGATGCTCGTCCCTACTGGCGCCGCACACTTGCTCTCTTTTATAACCCGCCCCTTCGAGTCAAGATCATATGTTCTACCCACGACTTCTTCATCTTCCCCATTTCCAGCAACCGGTACCGGAACCGATCTCAGACGAGTGACCACCGTGACTTTTTCGCACGTCTGGCAGATGCTGTTGAGCGCCTCCCCGCGGAAACCGTATGTAGTGAGGGTGCTTAGATCGGAGAAGTCGTGGAGCTTAGACGTCGTATATCGCTGTTCCGTTCCGTTCAGGTTTTTAAGATATGTGAGGGCAGGATCCACATGCGGTTGCGGACAGATTGTGTAAAAATGGCGCGGAAAAGTGAGGACCAAGTCAAAAAACCCATACAGCTTCAGAAAACTGTAATATGCACCTTTCCAAAGTCTTGCATGTTCTCGGGAGAGATTCCTGATCCGTCATCGCGCACAGTGATGGATTGCAGTCCGCCTCCGCGAAGTTGGACGTCGACGCTTGACGCACCAGCGTCCAAAGCATTTCTGCAACAAAAAATGCAGCAGCCCCGAACGTTAATCCCATCGCTCTTATCTGAAGGTCATAAAGCGCCTGACATTCTCAATGACGAATGATCGTACTCTACAAGTTCCTTGACCACGGACGCGACAGATACAACGATTTGGCCTTTCTCACGGATTGAGAATTAAAGGAGAGTTTTATTCAGCGACGGAGTATTTGGTCATGGAAGACGTAAACTTTCTTGTACAGACCAGAACAGAGTCTGGTTTCCGTGTTCCTTGGGAGCTTCTGAATGGCCGACATACTTCCTCCCCACACTTTGAAGGACTTCCATTAAAACAAGCGACAATTCCCTTGATACTCTGCCGTCGAAACACGGCCTTCTCTTGCCTCTGTCGAGGTATGGGTTCTGGGGCGCTGCGGCGGATTCGAGCAGGTCACACCATGTGCCTTTGTGTTTCCTTTGTTCTTCAAAACACATTGAAGCGCCGTCCATTCATCTGATCAACCCACAACCCGTCCGAAGACTTGTCTCTGAACAAACCGAATAGAATGGCGGAAGCTGAGTTGTTGTATACGGATCCCTTCGACTGTCGCATGGCCTTTGTAACCATGCTCGAGAGCCTCACAACCTCTCAAAACATCGTCAACAAGGTCGCCACTTTCGCTATGGATTACAAACACTTTCATGAAGAATTGTACGGATGCATATTGGACTTTATCTTGGCCCAGGTAAAGAAAGCCATGATTGTGGCATAACGACCTCGGGAAGTTGCTGGGGAGGGCAATATGAATGGATCAAAGAAAAATATGCCTGGTCGTGGAATTGTCAACGGTGAAGAAAGCTGTGAGTGTGGCAAATGTTAAGGTTCCAGGTTGAGAAGTTGCGTGAGAAGTTGCTTATGCTTTGTGCTAAAATCTTCCGTTCCTTATGCCAGTGCCCACCCCTCAACCGCATCGCACCTCTCTACGTCCTCGACTTCATATGCCAAGCAAGCTGTAAACAACGTTTCGACGGGTATTTGTCCCTCCTTCGAAAAGACCTGTTAAATGTGTTTGCCGCTGCCACGGAAGATCAGGGCGTGGCCAACATAGTGCACGTAAAAAAGGTCTTGAATAATTGGAAGAACAAACGAATTTTCTCGGAAAGCCAGTTAAAGGAATCGGAACAGCTTCTAACTTCGAGGGACGGGAAGTGAGTAATGATGATATTTGATATTTTTCAAGGTTTTTTGTGCTGTTAAGGACCGACATATCTGATCCTTCGTTTTTCCCGCAGTAAAAATGGTGATGATAAGGCATCTAGACAATCATCAACAAACATTACAAAGAATGATATTGTGAAACGCATTGAGGAGGATCGAGAAAGGGTAAGGAGCCAAATCAGCAGAACATCCTGTCACTCAATTCCGGTTGTCGTGGACTCAGCATCCCCCTTTCTGTTTTTTTCTGGTTTGCTTCAGCACAAACGCACACGAGAGGAGGTCTGGATGCGGCCATGGGATGGTACACAGGAAGACGGTGCCGTCGTTAACCGCGATTGTATTGATGACGAGGAATTCTGCGACGCATGGGAAACAACATCCGATTTGGACTCAGAGGATTACGAGATCATGTGGCGCGAGCAGTGTCGACTGATCACCAGCACGTAATCCTATCCAACAACCAGACTTGTGTATTGTAGAATATGGCGAACTTAAGCATTTATTTATCCTTGTTGCAAGTTTTGATTTATGAGATATGAACCGTGCTTGTAGAAAGAGGTCAGATTCTCCTGCAGGCCCCTCTCCCGCCAAGATGAACAACACGTAATAATTATCTAATCAATCACTAGAATCTCAAAGCCCTGAATTTGATTCTCGCTTCCCTCGAAATTCGGAAATCTGTAGAAGTAGTTCAGTCTACTGCTGTCTCGACATGATGTCGTCGTTAAGATCAATCGGATCCGTTTCGACAAAAGAAGAAACCTTTAGCCAATAACTAAGTGCCCCCCGCCCTCCCAGCGCCCTATCTATCTTTAATTGGGGTATCTCTCTTGTTTCTTCGAGGGTGGTGGCGACGCGGAAACGGAGTTTTCAATGCGAACCACGCACATCCCAAGATCCAGAAAAGAAGAGCAGTGGCAAGAAGTTATCTACTTCTTACTGCTAAAAGGCGTCGTCAAACTCATAACCAGCGACGGTGACAAATCACCCAACACCCGCAACGCATTTCTCCTTCCAACATCCACCGCCGTCTCCTGGGCTGTTGACGGTGCTGCAATACCGGTAACAGTTGTAGGCGCAGGTCCTTCATCGAAATGAATGGGTAGGACCTGGTGCAAGACTTCATATGCCAACAGCGTGACACCAAACTGCGGGGAACTTCGGAGCACACGGGCAGGACCTCCCTTGAAGAACGCTCGAGGACCTTCTTCGCGCATAATTTTGACGAAAGCATCTGTCATTCCCGTGTACGTTGTCTCGCCTTTACGTGCCGCGACTTGCAAACGGGTCTTGATGACGTCGGCAGGCGTCACAAAGTAGGCTGCTGGCATGCCTGCCAACGCACCGGCTACCAGAAGCTGTTGGGAGTTTTCAGAAG
>JADGJF010000289.1:0-25067 GCA_027596845.1 Quaeritorhiza haematococci | reverse complement strand
GTAGTTTGAAATTGGAATAATTTGGTTTGTCTAATATTTTGATTATGGTTCTGATTTGCTCTCACCCTTGTTGCACCAGACACAACCGCTGCGACCACCAATTGCAAGTTGAGAATACCCCGCTGTGGTGATAATCGTAGCCCGCGTGTCCACACTCATCGAGTTCGTGGCACCCGTCTACCTGGAGACACCGCCATCCGTGTCATGCACCCCTGACGCCGCTTCCATCAAGCGAGTTCCGTCAGTGTGCTTTGACACCTTTCGGCTGGTGTCAAACTGACAAGCGATGGAAGAAATCAGGTCAAATCGGGTTTAGAGCACGACACTCAAATCCTTGTGATCTCTAAGTATTTTCTTCACGAAGAGAGCGTAACTCGAGATTTGTGTTTCGGTGACGACAGTCATTACTTTACTGGCAGATATTTGCTAGAGAAACTGAGAAGAAGACGACAGGTTTTTGGATACCCCGAGAGCTACGACCATATGTTCGCGTACTAATGAATCATAGGACTGAGCACGAGTTTCACTAGATCCGTGTCAACGTCCCATCTGGCAACGTCCCATCTGCCTCCCACTCATTATCGCCGGCGCTGCCATTTACGTTCTTGGACAAGTACACACCTTGCGGCGCAGCTCGAAGCAGCTCCGGAAGCAGCCAAACACATCATTCATCGGTTCAAACGCACCGCAGTCTCGCATATTCATAAGATCACAAGCATCGAAAACGGCGACTCATCAACTGAAACCCTCTGGACTTGTCGGACTGTACGCATATTCACCGGACACTGTCAGACGAACAGCTGTTGTTGGAAGAGGGATGATATCTCTCAGCTCATGTCGACATTATCTTATCTCTGCAATCATCATCATTGACTCGAGTCGCTTTTGGCGAATTAGATTTGTTCTCGAATGATCATATTTATGGCGTCTTGACATATTTCCGTGGGTCGTTCTGGAGGGGTTTGAGGACTATCGCGATACTGAATTTGGTTCTCCGAGTCAGCTGTTCACCATTGAATCCATTCTTGAGCTTTTGGAACACAATCACTCACTCGAAACGGTCACCCTCGACTGTGCTTACTTTCCAGTTCCAACTATGCGTCAATTCACGCGGTTGGTGGAGACACAGCGGAAAAATCGAATCAGCATATAAGTCAGTATCTTTGGGTACCGTCATTATGAAGATGAGATAGAGTGCCACAACAACAATGTCGCCAATGGGGATGCCTACCCAGAGCTCGGTCGATCTGAATGTGAAGGAGTGGGACATTTGCAACAATACCGAGGGCTATAGATATGTTGAACAACTCATTGATGCGATTGAATGGCTTCAACACAAACGCCAAAAAGCAGTTCAAGATCTGATGGGTTTCGGACGTGCGTGCCTCGATGACGCCTCGATGACAACAAAGTATCAGTGTTCCCCCAAAAGGTGTTGTGACAGTGCTGTTCGGTGTTTTCGGATGTCGAACTCAATACGATTGCTGGAGTCCTTTCCATCCGTCGCGGTTGGGGGAAGATACAGTATTCGAAAAACCTCATGCCCACAAACTGTTCAATACCTGCCGGGCGTGGTGGGATGAAAACGCTGAGTCAGACTCACAGGTGGAGCAGCACCAGGAGTTGCACAATGAATTAATTGACAGTCTTCAATAGCGCAACATAGAGTTGGAGCAACGACTGAGGGATCTAGAAGGAGCTCTTACCAAATGACGGAGAGACATTCAACTTACTTTTTCGAAAAGCGCTTGCTCAGGTGTATCTCTGTTAGGGAAGTCCAATATTAAAATGCAGGGTGTTCAGGAGACGTTACATAAAAGATGCATAAAGAGGGAGTTCGACAGTGTTCATTTCGAAAGTTTTGTCCTGAGTTTTGCCTGCATTTACCAAGACTTCCCTTGACCCTGCCCTTGACCGCGGGACCGTGATTCTGAATTCATTTCTGAAAAATATGTTGCGTGTGCGAGTGTGACCTCGCCCCCTCGCACAGAAACCTGAATTCGACAGAATCCGACCTGAACTCCGACAAAGAGTGGAAAGTAAAGTTGTTCCCTGACTGTTCAGAAGTTAAATTCTGCACGGCATGATCCGAGTTCTACTTTTGGGTTCGTCTGTTCGTTCACATATGTACAGTAACAACATGCCACAGTATAAAATGATATGCCACTTTCAACCCAGTGCAGCTTTCTTTGATGATCAGGTTTCGTTCTGTCATCCCCAAACAGCTCGCGATTGATCACGTCAACAACCCGTTGCCCCAAGTGCAATCAAGGCTGGCAGCTGACACAATCAACGCCCCCCCTCGACGTTCTCCTCCCACCACGCATTGCAAGCATCGAACAAGTTTTGTCCAGGATCGTTGTCGCTCAGACGATACGGGTACTTTATCTTCCCCAAACTGCGTCGGTTAGAGAGAACTTGTGCGATCATGCTGAACTCGTCATGTGAAAACACCGAAAAGTACCGTCGCAACACCATCTCCATAACCTCCGGCGGGAACACCGACACTGTCTTGCTGTCGAGACACATTCGACCAAACCCCATCATGTCTTGAATCGCCCATGTGCGCCTTTCTTGCAGCACATAAACCGCAAGACGGAGTCTGCGAATGCCTTCGTTGTGATCCAGATAATGGTCAAACCACTTTCGTACATTGAAATCGACTGTACATGTCTCCTTTTCCAGTGCGGTTGCGAGGGCTGTGGATATGTTCACAATATCCGGATAATCGCCCAGAAAATCGACAACCTCGTCAAAGTATTTTTCCAATCGTATAACGATGCGCTTCCGCTGCGGTCTCCGGGCCAGGAGCAGGAGTTGATACAAGTTGTATAACGAAAAGATCGCTCGGTCGATGGTGACGGTTTCGAGCGGTGATTTGCTGCTCAGAAGGTCGAAAATCGAAGTGAGCGTGAACGGATGGCAGTGACAGGAGAAATCGATATTGCCAATGGTTTTCGACGTCCAAATCCCCTCCAGAACGACCCATTGGAACATATCAAGATCATTACAAGAAACACATTCTCGGAAAGTAAAGTAACTCGCCAAAACGGATTCGGGACAACGGCAAGAACTGCAACGATATGATGATGTCTGTGGCAGACTCCGACATGGAATGCTCCCAATCGAATGGATCGAGATTCAACATCGGGGGCGAAAAATCGAGTTCTTGAAGGTTGTGTCTCTTTTGGGCAAGGGTCCTCAAAAGCTTCGCAATGTCGACGAGTTTGATTCGAGACTGTTCACTCTGATTCTTCATTACGAGGCTTTTGACGGAATCGAAGTTTGCGGTGTTGGCGAAATCCAGAAGCGCTCCCCAGACAGTCTTGTCAAACAGGTTCGAGTCGTTCTGATTGAGATTGTCCTGGGTTAGGCCATTATCGATTTCCAGATGCGTGAGGTTGGAAAGGGAGCGCAGGGACCGGAACTGTGCGGGAATGGATTTCTTATAATCGGACGCGCCGAAACGCAGGGTTTTTTTCATGATGGCGTGAAACAGTGGTTGAATATAAGCAGCTGGCAGACGAGGCTACGACAAGACGACGCTTTGGGTGACGTTCTGCTGTGTTGTGTGTTTTCGCTCCGTCACACCCACACGACATAAAGCCCCAGTCGAGGGTATGGAAACCAAGGAGAACCGCTCTCGACTTTCAGCTGAATTAGGTACGCCATCGAAGCAAGTGAATTCTACATCGAGACGTCTTCAAAGGAAAAACCTCTGCGCAGAACCATTGTAATGGAACAATGTTCAACGACGACATCGAGACTCGAGAAGAGTGACATCGTTCTGATGCAGATGTGGACGGATGTCCTGGACAAAACCCGAATTCCTTTGCACAGTCTGACCAATTCTCCTGTGTTGGTACGTATCCAGACGCCTGTCCTTGTATTTCTGTTCAGAATTTCTGGTTTTTCTAACTCTAATATATTCAGTAGACGGTGTTCGGGAGGCACTCGTCAAGAGTAGAAAAAGCAGTTGAACAAAATTTCGAAAAAAGTGGTATGTCTCTATCATTTGGTGGCAGCTCGCTATTCTGAAACCCTCACTTGGTGCTCCACATCGGCGACTCGTCGTTCCAACTCCATATTGCGCTGTTGAAGACAGGTGAAGAGTGCATGTCCCGCTCCACCTCAGCGTCTTCGTCCCACCACGCTTTACAAATGTTGAAAAGGGTTTGAGAACTCAGGACTTCCGGAAACACTATCTTCCCCAAACTGCGGCGATGGGAAAATTCTTGTGAGATCACGTTGAATTCCTCGTCCGAAAACACTGAGCAGCATCTTCGCAATACCATCAACATAATTTCGGGCGGAAACACTGATACTGTCTTACTGTCGAGGCACATGCGTCCGAAACTCATCAGATCTTGAACCGCTTGTTGTCGCCTGCACTGCAGTGAATTCACCGCATCTGCGAGCAAGCACCAACTCTCGTCGACGCCTTCGGAGTTGAAGTCGATATTCGAGTTAATGAGCGAGCACCAGTCCATCTCCGAGTCCTTCACATGAAAATCGACCGTCCCTTTATTCAGTGCAGTGGCGAGCTCCCGGCAGGCAAGCGGCATGGCGCCACTGCTGTTCTCAAGAGCATCACAACCAAAGAAAAGAGTAGCAATCCGTATACTGATTCGCTTTTCTCGCCGACGCACCACCAACTACGCGAATTGACGCAAGTTGGGTGCTGGAAAGAACGTGTTGTCGAGCGTGACGATTTGAGTGACTGACTGTTGTGAAGCAGCTCACAGATGGATTCAAAAAAGGTTCCTCATGCTTCAGAGCGAGGTTTTAAAGAAAGTTTGGCAGAATGTTACCGCTGGAAGTTGAGGCAGAAGTCAGAGCAGAAATGATGAGCCCAGGAAATCAATTTTTGCAGAGCGATGAGGGTTATAAAAGGAGCATCCAATCCCCGCCGGCGGTCTGCTTGAGAGTCTTGAAGACCAAAAGAGTGTAATGGGTGAAGAACGCGTTGTCTTCACGCAGAGGAACACACTTTCTCAACAGAGTTGCCACGTTCTGCAAGAAGGAAGCTGATTCGGAGTGGTATTGTAAGGGGCACTTGTGTGTTTTTTCACCTGGTTTTCGCATTCTTCATCGTTGACAAACCAACATACTCTCGGAACTCACCAGGAACTCACCTCCCTCATACGCGGAATTGTTTTCTTTCCAATATATTTTATGAAGTCTTCTCTGTCCAAATTTAAAAACCCTCAATTTATGTATTTCCAATCCAAAAGAGATAAAAAGACAACAACATCTATACTCCATCATCACATCATTAAAAATACCAAAAGAAACAGAAAATAAACAAGAGATTTATCGAAACACGGTTTATGAAATTTATCCATTAGACCCTACTCCCAGCCGGAAGCCTATACGTCTTCACTGTCCTTGTAACCGGCCCTGCATGAGGTTTATCTTGCGCTGACGGTACCCTTGGTGCTGCTGTAGCAGAAGAGGACGTCTTATTCACCAAAGAAGAAGAAGAGGCACCTGATGATGATGTTGTTGTCGTTGATGATGGTACAGGCAATATTGGCAACGGCGGCAACCTTTTCTCACTGCCACCCCCACCCACTCTCGAATTCGATCGTGCAGGCTGCACGGACGGCAAAGATGATACCGTTCGTGCAGGGTACACCCCCCGACAAGCAGATGAAGTTTTCCCTGCACGCGAAATCGAAGGTGATGGTGTGAGTTGCGATGTTTTGTTTGTTGTTCGTAACGACCCGGAGACAGATGTCCGTTGCTGCGGGGGTTTTTCGTTGAAGGGAACGCGTGATGAGGGGTATCGGTCTTTAGCGGGTGGAGGTGGAGGTCTTGGTCCAGTTTTGACTTTTGGTGGTCGGGTCATGGTGGTGGATCGTGAGGCTGCAGTAGTGCTGGTGGTGGTGGTGGATCTTGACACTGTAGTGCCGGAACTTAAAACGCTGCTTCGTGAAGAGGACGCAGTACTGAGTTGTCTTGACAGTCTAGGTGTGTTGCTAGTGTGTGCGGGCTGTTGTGCTAGTGATAGGGTGCGGCTGGGTGTGGATGTGTGTGGGAGGGATGGAGGGGACGATTGTCGAGATTTTGGAATACGAGGTGCGGATTCTGTATTTGCTGGTGCTGGATACGATTTTCGCGAAGGTAGGACAGTGGATGGAACTGGGATTCGCGCCAAGAAAGATTTCTTGTTGGAGGGGTTGGATGTGTTGGAGGGGGTGGCGGGTTTCAAAGGACCCGGTGTTGTGGCCGCACGCGAAGGAACGGGAGGCAAGGGTCGTCGTGGTCGTATACTACCCGTCCGCTTACTCTGCTCCAGATCCTTCCCCACCGATCCACACCCAGACTTTGCAGGCTCAGAACCATTTTGAGCCGTTCCCTGTCTGGACGACACAGATGGTGTGAAGGAGAAGGCAGACGCAACACTCGGGCTTCGTGATCTAGTGATGTTGGTGGTGTTAGTAGTAATGTTCGCATTTGAGGTATCATCACTGGTATCATCGGCGCTCGCGTTCACGGGGTTGGCTTTGAGTGACGTGGTAGAGTCGGCGGATTTGGTGCTCGATGGATCACTTGATTTCGGCTCAGCGACACTCAAACTTGCCTCCACATTCGATATCACATCCGCAGTTTGAACAGGAGCAGGGGCTGGGTGAGAAATATCCAATGACCCACCACTGGCGTTTGATGATGAACGCGTAAAGCCCGAATCGTGCCTATTCAACGACGACGACGCAGCGTGACCTTCTTCCTCTTCCTCCTGTGCATCCCGTTGTGGAGTGGTAGGTGATGAAGGTGCAGAGGATTTCGTTGAGGCGGGTGCAGATGAAGGCGAGGCAGGTGGATCCGCATTTGTCGAAGCAAGGTTTGGTTGTGGTTGAGTGGATTCGTCAACAGAGGGTGGCGGGATCTCTTCTGTATGAGGGGGAACATCTTCTGTCGATTTCTTATCGTTGGAGCTTTCCTCCTTCCCTTCGGCATTTCCCTTTGGACTCACATCCACGACCACATCCGTCGCAGCAGAAGGTTCAGCACCTTCCACAACAATATTCTTTTGCTCACCTGTGTCTTCGACTCCATCACTCGAGGAAACACTGTTGTTGTTAGTCCCCACGGCAACAACCTCATCCGTCGATTGCTTCTTGTCCTCCGACGAACCACCTTCCGTCCCCGCAATCTGGATTGCCTCACCACCCTTTCCATCCATAACGCCGCCACCAGCTTCTGTCTGAGCAACAACCCCCCACACAGGTTGCCCTTGCTGATAATGATACCCACTTGCAGCAACGGGATAATAATACGGCATCATATGCGCTTGCCCTTGCCCCTGGGCACCCTGCTGATGGCCTCTCACCCCTCTCGGTACGGCAGGCCTCGGATCCCACGGGCTATCCGAAACCCCAACACCTCTCGTATCCCTCCTTCCATGCCGAACCGACCACTTCCGCGATACATTCCGCCTCAAAGTACCATTCCTTTCAACACCACCATCCCTTCGCACCGGAGCAGCCCCACCACGAGCCGAAGAAGGAGGCGGTGGTGCTTTTGCATCACGTCGGCCCCCAATCACAAGCATCTTCCCAAACCTCCCAAGCGTAGATCCAGACGCAGCCTCCGTCCCATCGCCCGACCCCTGACCCTTACCCTTCGTCTCTTCCCCCTCGCGCACAATAACAAACTTCCTCTGCTGTGCTGCGCCGTCCTTGTCACCACCAGCGTCAGACCCTCGTGCCCCGCCCACCAACGTCCCCAACCTCGAGAACCACGATGAATTGCCTGGGGAAGGTTGCACGGATTGAAGCTTTTTTGTTGCAGTTGCTTCGGCGGAGGAGAAGGCTGTTAGTTTGCGTTGGAGTTTGACGGGGGGGGGTGGGGGTTGTTGGTATGTGGATGATGTGGATGGTGCGCGTAATGGGGATGGCGCGCGTACTGGGGATAGTGCGGGACGAGGTTGTTGTGGGGTTGGGAGAGATTGGGTGGGGTGAGGAATTGCCGCCATTGTCGGCGGTGTGAAGGGTCGTTCGGAGGATTGTGGCGGTTGGGTTGTGGCGGTTGCGGTGTTTGTGTTGTTGTTCGCTTGAGACGACGTGGATGGGGGTTCAGCGAGTGTGGCAACCACAGACGCGATAATGGCGTCCTTGACCAGCGACGATTCCTTCTCGGGACTTGACGTATTCAGTTTTGCGGTCTTGCTACTACTCGAGGCATGGTCGTTGATCGACGAGGAAGGTGAAGCACTTCGTGCGATGGCGATAGGCTTGGGGTACGTATGGTTATCTGTGCCTGACGCCGTCGTCGATTTCCCCTTCCCCTTCATTTTCCCCTCCACGCTCTGATTGCTGTGAGAACTCCTCGCACTCTGCTTGTCGTCATCAAACGCATCGCCGTGATCTTTGTATAAGCTCAGGGATCTCTTTTTACTTTTCTGGCTGAAGATGCTTTGACGATCAACCGACTCGTCCGACAAGTACCCGTCGTTCACGCTTTTTCCAACACCGACGCTGCGACGACGATTACCCACGAGTGCAAGGTTCCCGGCAAGGTTGATGGATTTGCTGAACATGTCTGTGATGCGCCGCGAGAGGACGGGTGAGGAGGGTTCGCGTTTGATGGTATGAGGTAAGTCTTGGGGTGGGAGTGATGGAGAGGAAGGGGGTGAAGGGAGAACTGAAGAAGAAGCAGTGCGGGGAGGCGATGTTGTACCAGTGGTGATGGCGGGCGGCGAAGATGTGGGGCGAATTGTCGGGGTGTGGGTGGTTGGTGTCTTGAACTCGGGTGAAACAGGCGATTTTGATTGCGGGGAGAGCGTGGTGATGTTTGTCGAGGATGGATCCGATTTCAGAGGGGTTGTTGTCGGGGTTGCTGATTGAGAAACGGGTTTAATGGCTCCGCGATCAACGCTCTCCGCATCCGAAAACGCAAATGCGAAAGAATATGTGCGAGGAGGAAGCGTCATGGTCGATTGAGATCCATCACTGTCTGATCGCGGGGGTTGCTTCTTCCTTTCACTCTGACCTGCTGGCTGTGGAGAGCAGCTAGGAGGTGCTTTGCGAAGTGGTGATGATGACGAGGACGAACCCTTGGATGCCGCAACCGGAACCCCCCCAGCGATGATACTCCTTTTCGAACCAGGTGTCGCAGGTGCAGGCCACGAAAGTGCTTGACGACTCACGGTCCGATTCCTCAGGCCTGACACAACGTCTTTATTTGAGGCTGACTTGTGCTTTGATGATGGTGGATCCTGTTTTGCGTTGCTGACTTTGCTTTGCTTTCGAGTGCTTTCCTTGGTGCGGGTCTTGGGTGCAGAACTAGTGGTGGTTGCGGGGGTTTTCGTCGTCGCCGCGGGCGATGATTGACCCGACTTCAAAGCTGCAGGCAGAGACCGAGGGCGTGACGCAGATGGTGTTGGTTTGGGTGCTGGAGGAGAGGATTTCGGGCGAGGCGATTTGGATTTTTGTTGGGGTTGTTGGGGTTGCTGAGACTCCCCCGAACCAGACCCGACATCCGTATTCTTTGGTCTCTTCTTCTTCCCCAACCCCCCAAACTCAAACATCATCGTCGGCTTGGATAAAAATCCAAACGAGCTTTTGGGTCTCTGCGGTAAAACCGTACCAACACTTCTCCTCTTATCCATTTGCTGTATTTGCGGTACGGTCCTGCCAACGGAGGTGCCCGCGTCTGATGATGCCCGTCGTATTCTGACCGATTGCCGTCTAGGAAGCGATGGAACGCTCGTCGCCCTCTCCAAGAACTGGCTCCCATAGTCAAACGGTACCACCTGCACCAAATCACCACCTTTCCGACTCACGATCCCATCTTTTGATGCAGCCGACTCAAGACCCGCAGCGGCCCCCTCCGTCTCACCCCCACGCACACGCACAGAGAACGCAATCTTATCGAACACCTCCTGCGGTCGTCCCCAGAAGTCACTGTCCAACTCGCTCAGGTAATCAACGCCGCGTTTGCGTTTTGAGGATGTTCGACGTAGAAGGGTTGTAGATGTACTGTCGGTTTGTTCTTGTCGCTGCGGTTGCGTGGAAGGTTGAGGTGTTGGAAAGAACACCGGATCCGAGGGGTTTGATGATTTGTCTCCCAATTGTTGTTGTTTTCGAACCTCCTTGTCTGCTCGTGGTTGGTTCGAACCAACCGTTCCCTCCGTCTCCCCACCATTTTCGGCATCCAACCGCGACAGATCCAGCGTCGAATCCATGGTCGGCCGGATAAGATCAGGATTCCTCACTTGGGTGCCGGTTGGCATACAAACCAGCAAGAATCAATTGCAAAGCTCTGCACGCATCTATGTCTTGAAGAATCAAAGAAAGAGAGAAAGAGTCAAAAACGCGCCAGATTAGAAATCTAAAAATCTTATGAAAGCAACGGCGAAAATCCCGAACAGAAAACAAAAGCAAAGAGAGAAACAGATGAATACCTAGGACCTGCTTGACCGCGCGCCAGAGCAACCAACAACCAGAGCGACAACACGATGATGAGGAAGATTCGATTTGGCACCGATTTACGGCCGATTTCGATGATGAGATTCTTGAGATAGAGTCCAAGACAGTATTGAGGCAAGAGAAGGTTTCTCCCGGTATGAGGTTTGCTGCCAGATTTATCGCCCTTTGCCACCTTCGCGCCCTTTGTGTGGACTTTGTTTGGTTTCCCTGGTCGTAAGACGGGGGGGGGGGCGAAAAAGGTTGCCTTCACGACGGGGAGCACGAAGGGGCGCGAGATGTGTTGCGAGATGTGTTTGGGTGTTGCGAGAGGTCTTTCTTCGCTTTTGTCACGCCTGAGGTCTGCTTTTCATTTTGGATGGTTCGGAATGAGCCAATGGGAATCTTTTCGGTGCGAACCCCGCCCGCACCATTTGTAAGTCCGCGCCCATCTTGCACATCAGGCTTTTCTCTTTGTTTACGTTTGGTGCCAAAAATTATAATTTCCCGAAAGAACGAGCAGCCATTTTCAAACATCTACAGTTTTAAAAACTAAAATATTCCGTGGAAAAAAATTTTGGATGTTTTGGAATGTTTGGATACCGGCGTTCGGCAAATCGGACTTTTGGTTCGAAGCGCGGCAAAGGCGCTCCGGTACCCCAGAATGCACCCTGCGGTGAACCTCTCCAACCACCCCAACTATATCTGAATAGTAAGAGCCAGAGTAAGAGCCAAGTAAGAGGTCCTTGTCGTCACAACCGGAGTTTCATGATCCTCATCCAGATCCTCCAGATGTCCTCCAGATCCAGTCCAGATCCTCATCTCGACACGATAATCTGGTAAAATCTGATAATTTGACGTTGTTCATTTCTTGGGACTTAGCAAGCGTTCGAAACCTTCCGCGATGTTTCGACGTGCCTACCAGAATAATAAAGCAATCCGTCAAAGAGAGAACATTCCACACAAGAAACGCTTTCATCATTGCTCTGTCGACCAAGTACACTCGGTTCACCCAGCATTTTACTTCCAACAACCCACCTTGTCACTTGGAGGTCGTTCTTTGTCCAGATAATACTCCATGAACCTTTCCGATATCCATTGACAAGGGATTCTCATAACCTCGTCACCCTGTCAACAAAAGATGTGTTAGACACCTGAACTCCAAACAGGTGAAAGGATGTCTTTCTCGTGACTTACATTGAGCTCCAGCCGTAGATGGCCGTTTCGTAGCTTGGTAAAGACCAGCGATTCACCTGTCCGAACAACACCCATGGGGAATTTCGCATTGAATTCACTGATGTTGGAAACGATGTCCTTTACATCAGAGAGAATGGCATCGAAGGTATTTAAGTCATGACGTCGCAACCACATGTTTGCATCGATAAACAAAAGAATGAGTAGAATAGTTACCTTTCTTTCCTCGGGTGTGAGCGACTTTTCTTCCTTCGCATACCGTTTCTGCAGAAAACGCATGAACCCGCCTCGCAAATGGGCTCCATTGGTATTTCGTACCGGCTCTGATGCGGATAAATAAATCATGAACACATTGCACATCATGAGCGTAAATCTGAAGCCATTCCCAACCACTCTCTTTCTGCTAATAGAAACGTACCAATGCGTAGAGACAACTCAACATCCGGTCGTCTCACAATACCCTTAACCAACAATCCATCGTCCGCCCAGTTCAAAAAATCGATTGTTGAGTACTTCGATGACAAAGGGGAGGATTGGAGTTTCCTCAGAGCTTCTTTCTCAATGTAGAGTCCAAGGACGTAGACCGATACGTTCAAGAAAGTAACCTACATCCGTATAAGGTGTTGTTTGATTAGTGACATGTGCCCTTATGCGAAAGTGGCATGTGGTTTTGGAGTCCATACCTGTCGAGCACCCAAACCGACAATCTCGAATTCATGTTGCTTAGGAGTTCCTCCCGGGCTATTAACGTCATATTGCAACCTTAGACTTGAAGGGATTTCTCTTCGTGTTATGGGTTCCACTTCAAAACAACGAGAGGTCCAAGGTAAATATTGGCAAACAGCGGCATTTAAAGATCCAAAACCCTGCCAAGAGACAACCTCCGCCACCTCCGCCACCTACACGACGTCAGCTCTGGTGCCTCAGCTTCAGCATACAATATCGATTTCGCCGATAACCTTTCCTGACCGTACAAATACAACCCAGCCCCTACACCCACAGCGACCGCAATGGACGGGAAGATAGAGGCGAGACGGCTTCGTGCATTTCGGTATGATTTTCTACTACACTTCGAGTAATGGGTTCAAAAGTGATATGATATAGGTTAGTGAAGGGCACAGATATCGGACTAAGGTTTCAGGATCGACACACCACAATCGCGGTTTTGCGATAAGTCAACAAACCTGCGCGGAGACGGAGGTATTAGTCGTAATGCGGCGGTTCAAGGTCTGATTCAAGGTCTTGAAGGTCAAGCCGAAAGTCGCGGAGGACCGTCGGAGAAAGTACTGTGCACTCATGGTGGTTGAAAGAATAGTGCCACAAACGTCAAAGCAGGGTTTCACCGTAGGTTCTACTCTCAGTCTGACTCTCAGTCGGTGTGCATCGTTTTCAAGATATGGCCAAGGATGTTCGGTATCGCTCACCAGTACCAAGAAGTCAATTACATGCTGTTCACAGAACCCTCCTCATCACGGCACCTTATGCCACCTTCAGCGTGATAAATGCTCCAAATAGAAACCCATTGCTTTTCGTGGAAAACTTTGAACATTCTTCAAGTTATATTATTGATGAACCCAACAAGTAAGGATTTATTTACATCATTTTAGGGGTTTTGTTTTCAAAATAAAAACATCTGATGGGGCTACTATCGCCAGGTGTAAGAAGATATTAGCTATATACAAATGGGACAAATCTGTTTATCGTTTTCAGTCCTTCTGGCGCTAGATGGTCAGTATCAATCCACTACCAGCGCTTCTCCGATCGAGACCGTTCGTTCCACCTAATTAGGCAGTGGTGATGGGTGCGCAAGAGACGAAACCGAGCGGGTTGACCAACCTCAATAGGCATGCGTTGTTGGGCCCAGTGCACTGCAAGTTCTGCGGAATGTTGACACCAACATCCAACGTCTGCCTCGAAGTGCCCCTGCTCCTGCCGGCCTCTCCGGGAATGTTTTGCGTAATCGGAACGTTTTGGAAGTTCTGGCCGGTGCCAGTCGGGTCGATCGAGGCAACAAGGGGGCCGGCGCCGTCACCGTTTTGCTGGAACCATTGCAAGCGGGCGGTTTGACCGGGGGTGACAGCCATACGGGGAGTCATATCGGCACCTGCGAGAGACATTTCTTGACCTCGACCGTTGTTGAAGCGACCGCAGGCGGCTTCGGGTTGACCGGCGCGGTTGCGGGTGACATCTGCTTGTGAAGTGAGGGGAACACCTTGTTGGAGTTGGACGTTGAGACCTTCGGGATTGACGAGTTTGCCGTGTGCTTCAACGTGGGCGGGGATGGCAGCGAAGAGAGCGACAGCCGCAACGATGATGGAGGTGGTGAACTTCATATTGATGATGTGTTTGTTGTGGGGGTAGCGTTGAGAGCTGGTGGAGATTGTTCAGTGATAGTTTTTTTTTCTCTTCAAGATGCTTGGAGTTCTGTTGTGGCAGTCACTATGCGACGTCGTCAGCTTTTATAAGCTTCCCGTCCACATATCCTCAACTCCATCGCCGAACACCACGGTGACGGTGACCGCAACCATAACCGCCGCACCTCACAAAACTCAACAACGTCAGTATCATACAGCGGAGCTCCCGAGATTCGAAAACGCCCAAACATCATGCTTGTGGCAGTTCGCGGTTTCCCCTTGCAATCACTCCTATTCCCCTATTCCCTTCTATCGTCGAAGGTGTCTGTGCATACTTCACTTGGGCGTTCACCCAGGCGTTCACCTGCATCAACTCAGGCATCAACTCACCTGCCAGCGAACAACGACGAATAGGTCACTAATACGCGAGGCCCCGTCATTCAATACACCCCGAAAAAGGGCGGAAAGGGGAACCAAAGTCCGAAACCTCTCGCGGCGCGCTCCTTCTGCGTGTCTAACAGCTATGCATAAACAAGATAAACATTTGAATTTCCGGACAATTTCCCCTTGATCGCCCAGACCCTTTCTGTGCGACATTTTCAATGCAGGGTGCGTTGTATGGGTAATCGGACTTTGAATTGGATGTGCCCACGGAAAAATCTATGAACGCGTTTGCCAGATGAGGCAGGCGCAGGCGATCTCGGGATCATCTATCGAAGTATGGTGAATCGCAGGGAGAGTTCGAGTCGCGAATCTAGTTGCGAAGCGTTACTTAGCGTGAACTCATCACGTTAAAGGCAAATAGCAGGGCACACAGGCGGGCAAATGGAGGGCAAATGGGAAGTTTTCACAATACTAGGTTCGCGACTCGAACTTTCCCTGCGATTCTGCGCTGGATCCTGCGTGCGATCCACCATACTTTACTTGTAATTTATGATACCAGGATGCAATCAACTTTAGCTGAGTGAGCGCGCTGGTGAGCGGGTCCACAATCAATCTTATTTTACAGGTTAAATCCGCTACTGTTTGGTGTTGCGGGCCACTTCAATAACGTCACCAGAAGGAAGACCAGCACAATTCGGGACGATTCGATGACATTTCCTCACGAAAAACGCAGAGACAAACGGGCATCAAACGGGCATTGCAAATGTGACAGAAACTCCCAACAGAACGTGTCTGATTCAGAATTGGTGACGTAAAAGGATCGGCCGCGCGCGCTGTGCCGATATACGAAATGAAGACCAAATGAAGACTGTGAAATGTAAAGTAGTGCGGAAGGGAAGGCGTCGGATGAAAGTTCGACACTGGGTTTGACTCCGGATCCGCCAAAGATAATTCCTTGTTCAAACGCAAAGTAGTGCATCAATCGTCAGTGGCACACATTGGATTTATTCATTTCGCTCCGAACCTTCATTATCAACTAAACGTGATAAATACTATAGAACAGTGGTGAACGTAACGTATACAAGAAATATATAGAGTGTGGGCTATGTAGTTATAATTATGTTACAGAAAAAGAAAACTAAATAAGAGCACTGGAGGTGGAAGAAGGAGACGCTTATTCTTCGTCATCATCGTCCTGGCGCTTGGTCAAGGGCTCTTCGTCATCATCGTATTGGCGTTTGGCGAGGGGCTCTTCATCATCATCGTATTGGCGCTTGGCGAGGGGCTCTTCATCATCATCGTACTGGCGTTTGGTCAAGGGCTCCTCGTCGTCGTCATATTGACGCTTGGTGAGGGGCTCTTCGTCGTCGTCGTATTGACGCTTGGCAAGGGGCTCTTCATCATCATCGTACTGACGCTTCTGGGGAGCAGCCGCACCACCCTGAACACCGACCGGAGCGCAGGAAACGAACCCAAGCGGGTTGGTAAGCTTCAACAAGCAAGCCCCGTTCGGCCCAGTGCACTGCAAGTTCTGGGGAATATCAATCGCAACATCCAAAGTCTGCCTAGAAGTCCCCCTGTTCCTCCCCTGTTGCCCAGGGATGTTCTGCGTAATCGGGACGTTCTGGAAGCTCTGACCAGTACCGGTAGGGTCGATGGCAGCGACAAGCGGACCAGCACCATCACCGTTTTGCTGGAACCATTGGAGTTGAGCGGGTTGGCCGGGGGTGAGCATCATGCGCGGGGTCATGTCCATGCCGGCGAGAGACATTTCTTGACCACGACCGTTGTCGAAACGACCACAGGGGGCTTCGGGTTGACCAGCGCGGTTGCGAGTGACATCGGCTTGCGAAGTGAGAGGGACACCTTGCTGAAGCTGGACGTTGACACCTTCGGGGTTGACGAGCTTGCCGTGGGCCTCAACGTGGCGTGGGATCGCGGCGAGGAGGGAGGCGGTAGAGAGAATGATGGAGGTTGTGAACTTCATGGTTGCGATTATGAATGAAATGTTTGTGTTGGTATTTCGATATGGATCGCGCTTTTCGACGCTTTCAAGTTCTGAACTCCGCTATTTGTGTTGATGTGCTGAAGATACATCACGGCAAATGCTCACGCATATATATACAGAGTTCCCAGACCTGCGTTATGCTTCTTCCAGTTTCTTCGTGCTAAGATGTAAGTGTATAATTAGGCCTCCCCTTGCAATATCCCCGTTCTTGAGTTTGCGCCTGTGAAGGGTCCACCTAAATGTTGCTCTGTGAACAGTGAGTGCTGTCTGGTAGAAAGTGCAAAAATTTTCCGAGTAGTGTGGACGGATCCGTAGGTGGGCGGCGGGATTGCTGGCGCGGGTGAATGTCCCAACACGTTCTCCAGCGCGTTCTCCACATCTCCCCAAACGCGCCCTTTCTTTTTCCCTGACGTTCTTCGCGTTCTTCGCCGCGTCTCTAGGCGGAGGGTTTCGAATACTGCAGCTGATTGCAACTGGAGGTGTTCAGATCTAAGAGCTCGGTTTCAGAGCGGACTACCGTGACTCAGGCCTTGGCAGCCTGTCGATGTGCGAGAGGAGGTTGAGAGGAAGTACCTCTATTGTGGACGGACGCGGCATATTGGGGCGCTTCGGGGTGTCGTTTTTCGCAAAATGCTTTCCCCGATGACGTCCTCTTTTGTTCAAAACAGAAGATTTTACCGTTCAGACCTGCTCCGAGACAACTACCAGTAGCATCAGCCTGATCACGGTCAGGATCACGGTCAGGACCACGGTCTGTGCCAGGTTTGATGCCATGCCGACAATGCTGAACTGATGCTGAACGGGATGAAACAAAATGCGCGAATAGCGAGATTTGTAGCTGGCAATCTTTTTTTTCCGTTCCTTCCTGGCGTATCTTCACCTGAATCTTCACTTCAAACGCTGTCCACCGGCACATGAAGATAGTCTTGAGATGGTCTAGTTTGTCTCAAATCTCTGATCTGTGTACAGATCTTGTGCATTTCATCCAAAATGAAAACGAGACATTTCCGCCGCTCAGCACTCGCCATACAGCCTGCCGTAGGTAGTTGCATCCTAGTAATTTACTTAAATTGAATCGCAGTGCACTCGACGTCCACCCTAGCGTCCACGCAGACGAGTCTTTTCCTTGTGCGATTGTATATTTACAAAAAACGCTTGTTTACCTATACATTTCTTGGCTATCCACTAGTTGCTATAAAAATAAACGGTTGTGGTGCTGCTTGTGGTGTGGCCTTGGCGACGTATTCGCAAGGCCGGGTATATCTGGCATATTGCAGTTGAATGAGGTCTGGGCGTTGAGTTCTGAGTGCTGCGCGTTATGAGTGCCGCGCTACATCGGAATATATAGAAACAGGGTACGATAACGAAGTCATGACGAAGGTAGACACGATCATGATCTGAGGACGGCATCCATTCCTGCATCTTTGGCGAGTCCTATCCGGTGGTAATGTGTTGGTGATCTAGATGCGTTTTCAAAGACAAGCAAGTGCGGGATTGTTAGAACTCATATGATCCGCACACTTCACAGAACACAGTAACCCAAATCCATGCCCAGATGCCCGCCTCCACAACCCTCTACATGACAGAGTTTCTCCCCTTCTCTCACCTACCTGATAAAAGGACTCCACTCCCCATACGCCTCCCTCAATCCCCAAATGGCTCCCTGCCTCGCCCTCCTCAACTGATCCTTCTCCTCTCCACCCTCCCCAGCCCCCTCCGCCCACGCACTCGTCTTCTCTACATACGCCGCGCAAGCACCCCGGAACTTCTCATACACACCGCGCTTCCTATCTTCATCCCCGCGTAAAGATTCAAGTTTGGCTGTTTCTGCAGGTGTGGGGTGTTGGTAGGTGTATTCGTAAAGTTGGGTTGAATTGGGCGGGGTATGTGATGGGGAGGAGGAAGGGGAGGAGGGTGGTGTTTGGTAGTCGCTTTCGAGGAGGAGGGCTTTGGGGAGTTGGTCGATGGGGATGTATTGGCGGAGGTCTTGGGTGCGGAGGAATTTGATTTTGGAAGCTACGATGGGGTCGATCCAAGGGCGGATTATTTGCCAGCAGCCTGAGGGATGTGAATCATGCGTTGGACATCAAGAAGTTAGGCGACCGTATCGAATGCACATACGGAACGCCCAAAGCATCAGAGAAACAACATACCACTGAATATAATCGGTGCATTTACAATATACAACGCCCCCAACGTCTCAGGATAATATGACTGCAAGCAATCGATCAAAAACCGAACAGCCTGGTAATCCATCGACTGTCCGAGCGAGAACCCGTTCATATCAAAGACGATCGTGGCCATTTCGATGGGGTGGTGTAGGACCAGACGGCCTACTTCCATTGTCCATACGATAAAGTTTTGGAGTCGTTGAAGGTCACGAGTGTTTTTGTCGTGATGTTTTACGTGGACAATGCTGGTGTCAGGAGGCGAGGGCGAGATGGAGAGGTCAAGGAAACGAGCGGAACAGGAGATGCGGCGTTTCAAAAACACAGACCCACAACCCCGCAAAACTCTCACCAAAACCACAAACCGCTCACAAAACTCACATCAACGGCCTCCCATCATTATCATGCCCCCAAAAATACGCCTTCCCACTCTCATAATCCGCCTTGTCCAAGGCCTTCTCGCTCTCCATCAACACCCTCTCAACATCAAACTCTCTCCTCCACTTCAGCAAATTGACGTGCATGGCGACGGCTTTTTCGATATCCCATTTGCGGGCACGAAGGAACCGGAGGGCGAGGACGTCGGGTTGCTCGTAGCCAGATGCGAGGGCTAGTTCTTCGGTGAGGGGTGGGGTGGTTGGGGTTGAGGATGCGAGAGTGGAGAGGAGGGTGGAGTGGTATTGGCGGAGGAGCTGGAGGGAGGGAGGGGGTGGGGGAATATGTCTTTGAATCGTCTGTTTTGGTTCGGGAAAAAATGCCATCCAAACTTCTTCCCCAGCTTGCGACCTCTCCTCCTCTCCAGTCTAATTCCCGTCAAATAATTGAGCTCTGATTCCTCAAACTTACCAAACGTTGTTCCACCGATAAATGGTCTTTCAATCGTCCAGGTAGTCGTCCCCCCGTCGTTGTTTTGAGTATTTACATCAGAGCAAGTTAGATAGGCGATTTGGATGGACCTACACAAAATCCAAAAACCCCCACAAAACCCCGCTATCATACGTATGGGGTGAAAAGCAGGGTGAAAAGTACCTACCAATATGTCCAGGATCGAAGGCGCTCATGTTGGGATATCGTCGCTTGCTGAAAATCGAATGAGGAACCGGGCACGTATAAAATTCGTAAAGCAAAAATCGTGCCAAATGTGGGCGGCGTCGCCGTTCGCAACCCTTTGTCTTTATATATGTGCCCACCAGTGTCCACTGCGCTCAAGCTGAGCTCCAAAATGAAATCAAGGAAATCCAAAAGTTCGTGAATTATTCAAAAATAAAAGGGGTTGAAATATTTGTGAACGGCTTCTCCTGTTCTGCACTGCGCCAATGCGTGGTGATCACTGCGGTTGATGCGGTGTGCAGCGTTTGTGTTTGGTAATGGAGGGGTGTTCAAACCCTGACGTTGCGAGTGCGGCGCAAAACCTGGAAAGTAGAACGGGGTGGGGGTTCTGAACGGGGTTCGCCGATGACTTGCTCTTTTCTGAACGTATGGAGACATTGAAAAGGTTCTTTACTTTTGATGGAGACATTGCGTTGGCAGTTTGGTTTGATTTCATAAAGAGAGTATGTATTCACACAGCTTTTACATACTTGATATTCAAAAAGGATTTTCTTTACAAAAATGAAACAACCTCTCCATCTACATTTCCATCACCGTCAACATAATCCTCCTCGTCAGTCTCATTGGTAGCTTCTATCATTTCCTCTCCCTCAACCCCCCTCCTCATCTTCAGAACTATCACTTAATCTAACATCGAGCTGCACCGGAGGTGCGACATCGTCCTCATCGTCTTGTTCTTCCTCCTCCTCCTCCACCTCTTCATCTTCCTCTTCATCGTCCTCCTCCCCATCATCAGCCCTTGCCAAAGGCCAAAGCATGAGATCTTCATCCCCATTCCCCTCTTCCTCCTCCCCCTCATTGTCCTCTTCATCCTCACTATCATCCAACACAGGCATAAAATCAAAATCGGGCCTAATCTGTATCGGAACAGATTCGAGGGCGCCCTCCTCTTCGTTCTCATCGTCCATTTCTTCAAACGGCCTCCGCCGCTTGATCCCCCGCCCCCACTTACCTGCCGTGCCAGCGCTGGCACCGCCCTGTTGGGCCGATCCATTCGCTTTTTTCGATTTCGATGCCTTATCCACATGGTGGAGTTTGCACTTCGAGTTCGGACACTTCCCTGTCTCCGCAAAGTCGGGACAATGGAAAACGTGACGATGCTTGCAATTTGCGCCCAACTCGCAGTAACCTTCTAGAGCGAACGACCGGCAGATGGGTGCATCCGGGTTAAGCTTCACGTGCAAGTAGTGACATTTTCCGTCTTCGGTCCTGCAGTGCCCTCTTTCGAAATGCGAGCAGATGGGCATCTTCTTGTCGTTAGGGGAATGGGAAAATGTGCACTTGGCATCTGTACAAGATCCTCTGAGAAAGTGTGTGCAGACAGCAACTCTCTCTGGATCGTGAATGAAGCGGCATGCCGTTCCTCGTTTGCAGCGACCTGTAGGGAACCGTTTTCAATATTGAAAGAAGGAATGTTGCGTCAGATAAGCGCCGCTCATACTATTCGCTACGATAAATCAACGCAAAAAGAGACTGGACGAGAATGCATCACCAAAACGGTTGTAGTAGGTGCAATATTTCTTCTTCGAGTCAAGCTTATTCTTTGATAGAATTTGCCCAAGGTTGCGTTTCCTATCATAGTGATGGTGATGGAGGTTTAGTACTCGATGACGAGGGAACCAACAGCCAAATCAGAATGATCTCCTACGTCTTGGTCCCAGGGGCAGGGGTTCGGATCAGATTCCCAGCTTTGCTTCGAATGTACGGCGTTCCGTTGATGATAACATGCTTCGGTGTTTTCTTCTCATTGACTTGAGGAGCTTTAGATATTATCAGCATGCTATCCAGATGTGAAGCACCAAACACACACAAATGAGTAGATACCTGATTTACGAACGAGTTTTTTCCCCTTTGGATCGATGACAAAATCCACGCCTTGAATATTGACAACCTTCGTCTTTGGTGGGGACTTGGGTTTTCTTGAAGCTGCAACAGTTGACGAAGATTGTTAGCCCATATTCCGCTGGATTTGCAAGAACCAACATTTCAACTCACTTGTCTCGAGTCCTGCAGCCACGAGTTTGTTGCTTGCGCTTTTCGTGTATGTCACCCCATCGCGAATAACAAGCGACTTGTTTGCGGACCGCTTTATGATGGACGGGGCAGTCGTTGTTCGCCTGTACCGAAGATAATCACTTTCAGTATTCCAGCCGTTCAAGGCCAAACCACCTCTATTATGACTTACCTTATTTTTGCTGGTGGAGGCTTTGGAGCTGCCCACGACGCTGATTTAGATGGAGCTAACTGCGGCACTGTACCTTTGCCACTGCCTGCAAAGTGCCGAATCCACACATGTTACATGAAGAACGGCATTTGAACAGAGCAGAACATAAGACCATCAAACACCGCGAACAGAATCCGGGAGTCAAGCAGAAACGTCCCCAAGTTAGTCGTTGGAGATGAAAACAGTTTTGGAACGTTTTTGAAGGTCGTTGTTGGACGAGGAAACCAGGACTTGACATCCAGGAGAAGAAAAATAAGAACAGATCGGGACGGTCGCAACGTTTCCTCGGTCCATCCAACGCAACGGGACGATTCTAGCTGTAACCGAAAAGACCAAAAACGCGGGACTTCACGAGCCACATTCGTCCTTCAGAGGACGATAGCAGTTCACTAGAAACCGTACCTGACCCAAGCCGAACAAGTTTATTTCCCGTCCGCACAAACGCTTCAGGTTTTGCTGCACTAGTTGAGTTCTGAGAAGGGGCCGACTGGACCACGTCAACCTTTGAGGGAACTTGCACAGCCTTTGGAGCCGCCTGCGAACCACCTTCGTTTGATCCGTTATTGATAAGCGTCATATTCCGAGAGGGTCGATAGTATGCGGTGTTGGCGGGTTTTGATGAGGTGGAGGATGGTGGGAAGGACTTGGAAGATGCCACAATCGGGGCGGAAGTTGTTTTCCGAACAATTGTCGGGACGGCTGTTGTGGGAGGTCTAACATATGTCTGAGACTGACGAGCAAGATGCGGGTTGACCCATGTGGTTAAGGTATTGTTGTGCTGGACTCGTTGCTTCGGGTTGTTGGCTGCCAAGTGGTGGCGGTTGATGGCACCTGCGACGACGAAAAGAAGAAATCCAGATGAAGTTTCCAGGGTCATGGAGCTCCATTTCCGAAGAGGATGAGTCAGCGAGACTTACCGGCCAAGAGTGCGATTTGCTGAAGGATTTCCTCGTTTGAACTCATCGTGAACCTCCTTGATGACAAGTTCTCTCACTTTCCTTCCTTGATTTTCAAGACACCGCTCTTGTTTGTCTTACACAATCAAATGGCAGTGACTCAAAAGGGTTCGTGAGGGTTCAAACCGCACTTCAGGCAATGCGTAGTGGAAAATGAAGATACATACCAAGATCAAGCCAGAGGTCAAAGTTGGATGATGTTTTGCCAGTGTCTTAAGGGGATCGAAAGCTTCCAAATCTCTTCATTACATAAGCAGCAACACCAAGAAGAATTGGATGCGCACGATAATTTACATAACTTACATTGAACCGTAATTAACCCTCTACAATCCCACCAGCAGTCCCACTCAGTCTGGAAAGAGAATTGATCGCAACTGGAAAGGAATTCATTTTTAGAAATGAAAACATAGTCATGATAAATGAATGGAATATTTCGAAGCCAGGACTTTGAAGTGATTAAGCACTTGCGTTATCCACCTTTGTCCGTAGGCAACCCTAAGAGTGGAAACCAGTCTGGACATGAAAGAAAAAGGAATGGTTTCGGAGGAACCAGGCTGCTAAAAAGATTCCATTGAACTCATAGGAACTCTCCGTTTTTAGTTTATTGTGAGTGGCAACCATCGCCCAAACCATCGCCGGAAGATTCTGAGGGGGGTAGGGGAAGACGACCTTGTGTGCGCATGAACCCACCGGAGATGATAGGTGGTGACGCATGCACCTATGAGCTCACAGCGGAGATGCGTCGCCGCATTTGTGATTGTGCGTTTGCTCGGGGTGAGACGACGTCGCTTACCAAGGTGACTGCGTCATGATAATGACATTCGCCATAAGCTCTAACCCTGATAGACCACCATTTCTTTGAGACTTTTCTCGTCGAAGCCCATTGACGATATCCAGTAGACGAAGATTTGCGCCTCAACAAAAAGAAGTTTGTGATTACCAATATGCTGCCAAAAGAAGAAAGTAAAGCCAAGTTTCTTGAAAAACGATGGAAGACAGGAAACGACGAAAAACGAACCGAGATACACCGACAAAGGCCCCCCGTTCGTACCGTGCTCTCCGTTTGTACCGTGATGCAGATACTTCAATAAAACCATAACTCCACTCTATGTGCAAAGATTTCGAGGTGAAATGCTTTGGTTGAGGCGTCAGGTACAGTAGATTTGAGCTTGTGGCAAAAGATGACCAGGTTCACACCTTACACGACGTTTGTCTGCGTGAAAACCGCATACCGTACTCAACCTCATTCAACGGCGGATACAATCGACGAATTCCCCTGTACCTGATCAGCCCCCACACACGGACGTCTTGCTCACGTTCGAACTTCACAGAATGAAGCGCGCTGGAATGTGGGGACACTCTGTTTATGAACTCTCCACCACTCTGAATGAAGGACAAAAGTCTCACAGAAGTGAAGTCAGACAGCAGCTTTTGCGCACACCCACCTTTTTGAAGGGTGGCATTCTCAAGTTTAGCGAAAACGTTTCGGAACTGCCTCCTTAGGGTGTGCTGCACATGAGTTTGGGTAAACCTACCAAATGCATGGCGACCGAACTCAATGCGATGTTTTCTTCGAGTTATAAATAAACCCCTTGGAACTCGTGCACCATGGGCAGCATCCAGGGCTCACAGCGAGGGAGGGTGCACACCAGGTATTCCGGTTCGTGAGGAGGTGATACAAGTGACACCGGTGATACCTGTCACACCGTCCAACCACACTCGCGGCAACAGCGCAAGCTCTCACAGACAAACTCCGACGACCAACCACCAACACCATTCCCATTGTCCCCGGGGAATTAAACACCGCAAGACCTAAACACAAAAACCAGGAACTGTACTTGCTTCAAGAATCAACTCGCCTATAATTGATTAGAAAACTCCTCTTCCTGCCTGCGAATACCTTTTAACCAGTTGATCTTGCTCAACTTGACGTAAGAGAGCTGACAGGGGAATAAGAGCACTAAGGAAGGCGAGAAGGTTTCGTCCAGGATTCGTTGTGATAAGACCATTTATTGAGAAAGCCATGCTCGGTCCCACTGACCTTGTGAATCATGTAAGCGAATCGAAATACTAGTACGCTCAAGAGTCAGGGTGTCTTCCTTTCTGTTGCTTCTTCTTCATTATCCCCTGCAAAACTTGGTTTGTTCGAGCACGATTAACTCCGATCTACCTCCCGCAACCCACGTCCTCATCATTCAAATCCCTTCCCCCCTCCCACCTTCTGAACCCTCCAACACTAGAATACAATGAACGGCTC